>JACN01140375.1:0-16607 GCA_000787155.1 Scartelaos histophorus | reverse complement strand
TGCCGCAGAATTCTGGACTAACTGTAAAGTAGCTGTTCGGTAAAGCACATTTTGTGAAATGCCAGAATAAAGTGCATTACAGTCGTCCAGGCGAGATGAGATAAAAGCGTGCACGACTTGTTGAAAATGTAGCTGTTAACCTGAAAACTACCACTTTGTGACATCACTAGGTGGAGCTTTGGAGATGTACAGACTAATAATAAAAGGTTACTCAAACACGTGTGAATGAAACTAAACAAAACTCCAGGTATGTTTTTGATGAGGTAACAGCATTTTAACACGGCTTAAAGCTCACAAGAGTCAATTTAGCATAAAATAGGACCTATATACAGTAAGTCTATACAGAACATGGCACAGGCTACAAATAGTGAAGCATTAGATTACTTGCTAACAAAAAGCACTCACTAAAAGGACTGAACAACGCACTGGCTGGTACAGAGAAAATACTGCATTTTGAGGGGACTAACAAAAATGCTTTTATCTCAGCTGGTAAAGCTCCATCCATACTGTGGTGCACTGCAATAAAGCTTGACCAAAATGTAAGATATAAACACTTTAAGCTCTCAGAAATCACTTAAAGTAGTGAAATTATGTGTCCATGCAGTAAGATAATTTTATGTGACAAAATAAACGACCTCTAGACTAGAATTAAGCTGTCTCAGAACTAGTAACTTAATAATAAATCTCAAAACAAGATGCAAGTTTTAAAATTTTGGCCAGATCATAGAAATTTGCAGTGTAAGATACTCAAGAAGGTGCAACTATTTTAGTAGAGTTTTACTAGATCTAACCTTCAGGGGTCCTTGAGCAAAATTTGGCTTGCAGGCTCTTGCCACGTTGGTGAAACTAAGGCTCAACTATTGATAATTCACATTCCACAACATGAGGCACAGTTGTTATTATATTATCTGTACTAAATATAAACCTAAAATCTAAAATTACACCTTAACAGGACCGTAAGTGCTGATATTAATCACAGGCTCCTTTTTGTGTTTTGTTTTCTTTGGGTTTTTTTTTTTTGTTTGTTTTTTTTGGGGGGGGGTTTTGAGGGGTTTTTTTTGAGTTTTTTTTTTTTTGTTTGTTTGGTTTTTTTTTTGGTTTTTTAAAGGTGCATTATGCAGTTTTTCTGGTGGAGGGTTCATCAAATGCTTTTCTCCATGGAGATGTTAATGTTTTGTCTGGAATTTTTCACAGTACAGCATTAAGATTTTCTATCTAAACGGAGCACAAACTAGGCCAGGTTACAGGTCAGATGTTTTTTTTTTTTGTTTTTTTTTTAAGTATTTTTGGACCTATAAAACTGCCTGCAATTTAATACATGTAAGATAGATCTATTTAATGTCATACTGTGGAACATTCCAGGCAATAACTTCTCCATGATGCACTCTCCACCTCAAATTCTTTTTTTTGGCTGTGTTTGCTAATGTGTCACTGTGGTATACTGCGTTCTACCATAGATGTACATGCAGTACACCCCCAGCACAATGTGACTGTAGAGCTGGTTGTAATAGAAAGCACCTCGAGTAGAAACCGCGAGTGGCACATCCCATAACAGGAGGATACAGTTTTGCTGGGGCAGGACTTACCTACTGTACACTTGTCCTATATTACCCGTGTGAATTAGCTTTAGCCTGTGCGCTGGTCGCTATGGGAGACGATGCTCGCCCTCTTCAGATGCCCCGCCCCCAGCAGGTCTCTGGATGTGTCCCCGTGTCCATTAGGCTTATTACAGGGAGGACATGGGAGCAGACAGCGGGGCCTATAGTGCAGGACACGCTGTGAAACTTGCACTGGCATCCGCGGTCTAATCTGACACATCACATTTACCCCCCCGGAGCTGCGCCGTTTTACCCAGCATGCAACTGGAGCACGCTCTCACTTAGGTCTAATGTAAGGGCGGGCTGACAGTGAGGAGCTGCTCTGATGGGCTTGTATAAATATTGTTAGAGGAGAGGAGAACGTTGGGATGTGTTTTCAGACGACGCAAAGGTAAATTGTAGGTTATTGGAAATGTTTTTTGCATTGGAAAAAAGGGATAACTTTGAGAAACTCCTCTTGAGACAGCAAAACATTAAATAAACAAAAAGTTAAGAAGCCAAAATTACGAACTGAAACCTATAATTGATTTATTAAACTAATATCTCATTTCCGTAAACCAAATATCGTGACATGTCTCGTCTCATGCCTAATGGCTACAGAGCTCTGCCGAATCCTGCGTGTATCACTGATTAAAAAAAGGAAATTTGAGAATGAAGTTAAGCAGAGAGCGGTGGGTGTTCGCCTGTAGCGGTGAAAACAGGAGCTGATTGGAGCTATGACGTCTTGAATACAGGAGAATAAAGATTACTCAAAACAAGCATGAATCACTCCAAATACAACTTCCAGAGGGTAAATGAGAAGGAGAAACAACTATAACCTGGTTAAAAACTCTGAAAAGTCAATTTTTGTATAATAGGTTTTAAATGAATGATTCAATTTGAGTCATACGGCTAAAGCTGCACCTGATTTTCAAAGCGTGAAGGAAGCACTGATACAAATCTACATTTTCATTTCATTTCCCATTTGTCCCTAGATTTGTCCCTAGATTTCTATACAAACTTCTCTAATATGTTACTTAAAGTGTGATAATACCTGACTTTTTGGTTCATTGATTCCACTGTAATTATATTTTTGATCTTTTTGGACAGAATTTTGGACTCATTGTTTTTCTATATGTTAACTACTTTCTACATTTGATATACACACAGATAACTTCAAATATATGAAGTAAGTTATGTGGAATTATGTTGTAAAGAGGAAAAAAGTGAAATAACTCAATTCAAATCCTCAAATTTGAATTTTGCTTTATTGAAAAATATTTAGTAGTTACTTACATCACTTTTTTCTTTACTACATAATTCCATATATCTTGCTCTATATAGTTGATGTCTTCCATATCTAAAATGTAGAAAGAGGGAACAAAAATGAACCAAAACACTGAATAAGAGGGTGAGTCCAAACTTTTCTTAGTCATTACCTGATTATAAATGGTTCAGCAAATGCACTGTACATTATGGAATTTTTTACTTAAACTTTAAACCTAACGAAAGCATAAAATCTGTATATTTTTATTGATTTCTATTGGACTAAACTAAACTAAACTAAACTAAAAGTACTACTCTGAAACTTTATTACTCACGTTAGACTCTGAACTTTTTTTTTTGTTTTTTAAACACAAATCTGACCAGAAAGAGCTGACTTTGTTGGAAATATAATACGTGAGCACTTTTCTCATTTTTCGGTCAAAAATCAAACTCCTAAACAGGATCGCATTGATCACGGGCTCCTGAAAAAGTGCAGTTTAAATCCATTTTGTGTTCTTTCACTATTGCTAATGTGTGCACTGTGTCGCCATGGTAACTGCTGAACATTTTGCCAATAGGGATACATGTAGAACACCCCCAGCGTCATGTCACTGCGAAGTATCAATAGGTTATGGCCCAGTTCCTCTTTTTACACAAAGATGATTTCCTGCATAAGATACTGTATATATGATTTATGAGTGCTATGGTAATGTGCTTCTAATGACTTAGTTTCCCCCCAAGGGCCAATTAAAAGGCATGTAGAGTGTGCACATGTGACACCCTACATGATCAGCACATGTCCAACAGCGCAGGGGATAAAAGTGTATCCTGAGGCACTGCATTGTACTGCACTGGGGCTAAAAGTATTAAAGTAGACACATTGTGCTTGAGTCTGCTGTATAGTTAGAATCTATGACACCCCGTGGATCATTACGTTATAATCTGCACATTTTAAGTCGCCAAATACATCTAAAATGACTTCATAAAACCGCTGACATCGCCGTAAATGTCGTCTCAACAAAGAGTCGTGAAGTTGTTGGCTAATCTAACGGCTGCAGATCACGCTTTTCTGCAGCCGTCGCCGTAAATGTCGTCTCAACAAAGAGTTGTGAAGTTGTTGGATAATCTAATTGATCAGCAAAATGAGCTTTTAAATATTTTCAAACATGCACAAATCACTCCAAATACAACTTTGAGAGGGCGAATGAGAAGGAGAAACAGACATGGTTTAAAGCTGGTTTTCATCAGTGTGTTTAATGGTGAATAACTACTGCAATTTTGTTTCCATTTTAATTCTTTTTTTATCGCAAAGTTTGTGTCTTGTGTTTTGTCTTTACTTTTGGACTTATAATAAAAATTGACAAAGGTGCAAATTGTAACTTTTCTGGAAGGTCTGCAGTCTGCTTGTCGTCATGGAGATGTTGTCGCTTTGCCCAAAAGTTCCACAGTATGACGTTAAACATATATATTTGTATGGTGGTGAGCAAATCATAGTAAGAATGCATGTTTTTCAATGTATTTTTGGACAATGAGCTCACATAATTGAATAGATGCAAAATAGAAAGGTTTAACGCCATATTGTGTAACATTTCAGGATAGGATGATTCCTCATTAATGGCGTTAATGTCCTAGCACCTCGAGTAAATAGTTAGAACATAATTGTGCAATAATTAAAGGCGCTATACCTGATTTGCACCAACTTAAAACCATGAAAAAGCATCTGTTTCAACGGTTTACAGCTATCCAAAGTTATTCCTCCCTTACCTTATGCACTTTGAATAGGGAAGTAGAGTTAACACAGTCAAGCTAACAATAACTAGCATGCTAATGGTATACTTCCTTATTCTTGGACAATAAAACACTTTCTAGTCAGATATACCCTGCACACAGCAAACTTCAAGTGCCACCCATATGTCTGTACTGTGGTAGGATAAATTTTGCTCCAATACATGGAAAGAAATCTAATACAGGCCATTTATGTACTTCCTAAGCCTGGATAATTCTTAATGAACTATTTGCTTATTGAGAATTAAGTCTTTGTTTTTAAAGGGACCATATGCCACTATTTTTGATGCATATAATGTTATAATGTTGTTTCTTCATCACAAACATACCCAGAGTTGTGTTTTGTTTCATTCATACATGTTTAACACACAAATACAGCATATTTACGCTGGGTTCTTATCCCAAACTGATAACACTGTTCCGCCTTGTGATGGCGTAGCTGCTGATAGCTGTTAACTTGAAAACTACACTGCATGACATCATAAGGTAGAAAAGAGCATTTTGCGCTTTGGAGATTTAGATAGACTAATAATAAAGGATTACTCATGTGTAAATGAAACAAAACACAAGTCCAGTCCAAGTTATTAATAAGATAACCTCTTTATAACATGGCTTTATTTTTGGCCTTTAATCAACTATTTGTTCATTATTAAAAGTGTAGTTATTATAAAGCATTGGCATAGCAAGCATTTGGATTTGTTAAATTGGCATGCTAACGAGTATGTCCATTGGTCTAATACTGTGATCAGAGCTCGGGTTGCCTCTCCATCTGTCTGCCCATGATCTCATAGACGTGACTCAGGCTGGTTATTTTCTGCACTACTTCATTAGAGGGGCTTATTTAGTCCATCCTCACAATACTGCAGAGTACACTACAGCACGGGCTAATGGTGTGTCTCATCATTAGGGACCGTGGAAAAATGCACGCGTCTTTTATGGTTTCATGTCTTCTCCGAGGGAAAGGTCAGTCTAGAAAATGCAAGTCGCTGGACAAAGAGGTGTATTGGTTAAAACCTGTAGGTGAAAATTATAGATTAGATACTGTGTTTGCTTCCAAATGTCACTACTTCAAATACTCTTAAAGGTCCTATACATGCACATACCGTTTATCTTTTGTTCAGTGAAGATGTTTGATGAGAGAGATGAGAGGTTAAAAACACATTGGAGCACTTCCTGTATTACCACATGACATCACAAGGTGGATCAGAGTGTTTTCTGTTTGAGAGAAGAACTTAAAACATATGTGAATGAAACAAAACACAACTCCAGGTATGTTCTTCATGAAGGAACAACATTACAACATATATAAATGAGAAAATAGCATAATATGGTTCCTTTGAGAAAGTACCTTTTTATAGTTACTATTTTTGGTATTTAAGATTTTATGTTTGTATTATTATCATGACTTCTTTTTTGTTTTATTATAGTTTTTGATAAAGAAGGAGGGACATGGACATACATTACTGTGCAGTCCACAGATATATTTTAAAGAGTGGAGATTTCTACCATGTTATAACATTATTTCCTCATTAAATCACGCCTCAAGATGTTTTAGTCGTCATCATGTTTCAGTACTTTTGTGATCTCTCCAGGCCTTATTCAAAACCTCCTTAATGTTTAGTCTACAAGTATACGTCACCAATGGTCCCACACAGCTATTTTCTGCAAAACAATACACTATAACTTCACAAACCTGATGCAATGTGCAGAGGATTCAATGACAAATATTGCATTTTAATGATCAAAATATGTTATAGCAATAAATACCCCATAGAAGCGTAATACCCCGGTCTTTAAGAACAGACGCTGTGTAATTTGTCATTTTTAAAACAAGAAAAGTGTCTGGGGCATTTAAATGAAGAGTTTTTTCCTTCTGTCTCGACTCCAAATTGAATGTGATTGTTTCAAATGCGTTTTCACTTATTTCTGTTTGCACTTTTGAAAACTGGTAAATGTATAATTCGACATGATTGCCGTTGTCATGGAGACTTGTGTTTGCAGTATTAGCAGCAGAATCCATGTTTTCCTCTCTGCGGGTTCACTTCATTTTATTTGCATTAGAGTAAGAGGAGTGCGTTCTTACTATTTTGGGTTTATTTCCCACTGGCCCCAAGTTTCCCATATTGGCTCGGCAAAGTTTTGTGTAATGTAATAAAATAGCAATCCCAATTACAAGTCTGATCTCAGGGTGGTATTTTCAAAACTAACATTATTTATTCAGTCTTTCTGCGTAGTGGTTCTGTTCCTGGTTTAGACATTGCAGTTTTGTTATAATGTAGTTCTGCATGATGATTAAACGGGATTAAACAGATTTCATCTAAACCTGGTGCTAATTGGACCTTATGAGGTTATTAAAGCTGCGTAACTTTTTCTGATGTTCTCCTTGACTCCGTGTAAATGTTGTTCTTGGATTGTTCTGCAATATGACATTATCTACGTCGAGACAAGCAGCCACATCACCAGGAGTTCACAAGTTACAGAAGAATACATGTTTTGTTGACAGTTTTGAGAAATAAAAACTCCTGTGATGAAGTGTAACTTTCTGGAGGTGTCATATCAATGGAAATAGAAAGTTAAAACCAGCATTTTCTATGGAAATAGTTAAGTTTTATGTCGTACTGTGGAAATTATATCCAAAGGAACAACCATGGGGCCTCCTCCAGGGATAAATAACAGTCAGGTCTGTGGAAGAACATGCTTTTCTATGTTTTTCACTGCAATACTAAATAACATATTGGATAAACATGCTTGTATTTGGGCATAAAAGTTACATATGTGGCTTTAAGTGCTGGGTGACACTTTGATATTCATGGATCCACAAAGATTACACACAAAAAACCCCACAAATCCTTATGCATTCCCTAATAATTACCTGTGATGAGTACATAAGCACATTTTACAACTTTCAGAGACTAGAAACGGTAACGTTAACAACAACAATTAGCATAACGGCAGCACACTTCCTGATTATCGGACAATAAAACGCTTTTTAATTGGATGCAGAGAGTACACAACAGGCTTTAACCTCACTGTGTTTAGAATATATATATCTGTGCTGCGACAAATTTGGCTTAAAGACATGCACACAAAAAAATTTACACAGCTATACTTTCTTTTTCATCTTCTTTGTGTTTGTTTGTGCGCAGGATGCAAAGTTCGTGGAGGAGCGGAGGAAGCAGCTGCAGTGTTACTTGAGGATGGTGATGAACAAAGTGGTGCAGACGCTGCCGGAGTTCAGCTCGCGCCCCACCAAAGAGACCCTGCTCACCCTGCTGCCCTTCTGCCAGTGAGTGCACAGTTCAAGCACCTCGAGCTGTAATAACACTGGGGTCTGTAGAAGAGGAGGAGAGGCTGATCTGATTCTGTTTAGTAGATAATAAACTACAACTGCTACAATAAGTAACAATAAATAGATAATTCCTTTGCAAACATTTTCTTTTGACGACATCTCAGTTTCACTTTACCCCAAACTAATGAGCAGCTCCTGGTCATAAAACATCTCTTTGTATTAGTATTGCAAAGAAGTTTTATCCCTCCTCGTTAAATTAATATTGTTTCAGTTGAGAGTAGGATCCCATCTCCACAGATCTGACTTGTAAGAAAGTTGCCACCACCTGCTTGTTGTCATGAAGAGCAAAAAATGTAAAACATCTATGCCAAATGTACTTTTGGGAGCTTTAAATCATGTTATAATGTTGTTACATTCTCACAAACATACCTGGAGTTTTTGGAGTTTCATTCACATGTTTGAATAAGTTTTTTTAGTAGATATGAGCAAATTTAAAGGTGAAATGATCCAAATAATTCTAGTGAAAGTTTATGGGTCAATGACATATAAGGATTTTCAACAGGCAAATTTTAAAATGTTGTTTCTCTTAAACTTTTTCAAATATTTACAATGTCAAGTGCATAAATCTATGTTTGACATTTATATTAAGCATTTTTTTATGTACATGAACATAATTATGTACATGGCTACGAACTTTAAAAATGTCATGTGGTGCAACCGAGAATAACCTTAAAATGTTTTTATTCTCTAAAACATGGTTGGGATGTTAGTGAAGTTTTGAGTAATATGAATTTGATATTTGAAAACATGAGAACATGATATTTAAAAAAATGGACAGGCCTGGAGATTATTTGTTTGAATATTATGGGGGAAATATCTATTCAAGAAAGCTGACATTTCATGTGGGACTAAAAACACTTCAGAAAACATGTCAAAAAAGTAGTTTTATAGAAGTTTAAAAATCAGCAGTTAAAGATGGACTGTCGCACCACATTTTAACACTTTAAGTACAAAAACCCCCATAATAACTAATGATTTCTAGACATCATGTCATTGAGCCATATTCCTGTATTAGCGCATGACATCACGAGGTGGAAGGTGGAGCGTTTCCTGTTAGGTTCTTTTCTCAGACCAAGCGTTTGTGTTCATACTTGACAGTTTCGACTTCTCACTAGCGCTCTTCCTCAGAATGGTCATGTGATGTTGCTGTGACGTGTCCGGTCAGCTCATTTATACAGGTTTTGCCGCTGTCTTCCTCTCGGTGGAGGCAGGACAACAGCGCCATCTGTAGTCCGACTTCCTCAGGTGTGTGTTAGCAAAAAAGCCCCCTCGTCCCAGTTTATTGTTCCATTGACAGAACCTCATTGGACTAGAGTGTTCAGAACTCAGCGTAAATATGCAGCGTTTGCATGTTAAACATGTGTGAATGAAACAATACAGCTCTAAGACAACATTATAATACAGAAAATAGCGTAATATTGCCCCTTTAATGCAGTTCTGGAGCATTCTAAGCAGGTGACGGACCCTGCGCTTTGCCCAAAAACACCAAATACACTGTGGGAACAGTCGCTCACCCACCTCCTCCACAGCCCCTCCCCTCGGCTACGGCCTGTCTGAAAATGAGATCCAGCGCTCTCATTTCCTGTCACACGGCGATGTCATATCCTCTTCACTCATCAGAGGAGAAACAACAACAACATGGAGGAGGCGTTCAGTGGCACTATGTACGTGTGTGTGTGTGTGTGTGACATTTGGAGAGGCAGCTATCAAGCTCCCTCCATCTGCTGACCAGCCCGACTGTCATGTAGTCATCCAGAGTCGTCCATAGGAGGGAACGTGTCATTCGGTAACCACGGCGACGTGTATACATGAAGTATTCTCGGCTCTGCAATCAGACGGGAATAGATGTAAAAGTGGAAGTTATTTATTTTTCATAAGAGCTATCATTCACCCCGACCTCCTGATTTGTCCAGGTTTCTGATCAGGTGGCAGTAGGTAACTTTCAGACTGGTTGTTGTGTCCTTAAGCAAGACAATTCTCTCGCTTTTCAAACTATCAAAAACCTAAATTTGAATCTCTGTATACCTACAATTTTAAAGATGCCAATAATAACACTTTCAATGGAATAAATGCAAAATAAATATGTTTGAAGTCATGTTCAGCCACTAGAAAAGTTACGCAGTGTATCTTTAAACAGTTTTTTTTCTTTTTGAATTTATTTCTATGGGGTATTAATTGCTAACAAACATATTTAGATCACCATATTACCTTTTATTGTTTTGAAAATGCTATATTCTCAAACAACATATTCACCTTTTGTAAGTTTCAATTTCGTTCTTTCCTCACTCTGCTAAGTCACTCCCCCTTCAGAGTTCCATCACATTACAATCAGGATACGTTTCACTAATGAAACTACTGCACATCTCATCGGGTTTGTGAAGTTGTAGTGTATTGTTTTGCGTCACTCGTTTGTGTTTTTATGGAAAATTGTTGTGGATAGAATCGTGAGGGCCCAAGAGAGATGTTTTTCGGACAGAACAGCTTTATAAAATGGTAGAAAACTCCAAAAAGTCGAGTTTGCATAATACCATTTCTTGTTGTATATATAAAAAAATGTAATAATCATTGACTTTCTGTTATATGATTCACTTCCCTGCTTGTCAATGGCCGATGAATAATGAGTTTAAATTTTCTATTTGAGTTTGACACGTCTCAATGTCCTCATTAGCAGGGACTGGTTCTATAATATAATACACTGTCATATTTCCCCTTGTTAGTACGAGCCTGCAATGTCACACACACACAGGTAGGGGGGGCTGTGGGTCTCAATAGAACTTTATTATTACATTACGCGAGTGTGATTCGGGTCCAGATAAACCCACTCACCCACAACAAAACGCCATGGCGATTACAAACAAATTACAAAGTCTCTGTAATGAGAATGACCCCAAGGACTATTTTTGAATTAATCCACTTTCAAGGGCTCTATTAAAACAGTTCTCAGAAACAGTAAATTGTGAGTTAGTGTTACTTAGTTTTGTAATGTTTATATAAAGACTAAATAATCGGTAACTTGTTAAATAGTGGGACAGGATAGGAGGCTCGCTCGCACCTAAATGCAAGAAGTAGAGCTGCACAATTCACTATCAAACTGCAATCAACTGTCAAATTGTGACACGTCATTTGTGATTTATGCTTTAATAAAAAGATTCTGTTCAGAGTTCACATTTTAAACGCATCCAGCAGCATTACTGTCATAGAAAAACTACGAAATTATGAAAAAAGATAGTTCAACTGTCATCCTGAGAAACTAAAAC
Source organism: Scartelaos histophorus (assembly GCA_000787155.1). Classification (NCBI taxonomy): domain Eukaryota; kingdom Metazoa; phylum Chordata; class Actinopteri; order Gobiiformes; family Gobiidae; genus Scartelaos; species Scartelaos histophorus. The sequence continues at coordinate 5,373 of JACN01140375.1, read as the reverse complement.
GTATCGTGCCTCAGTCATGGGTCAGTCATGCCCTGAGTGAAGAGTTACAGTCTGAAACGGTTTAATTTTGTGTACCTGCGAGCCTAGTTTTGTGCGGTTTCCTTTTGTTGTATGAATTCTCGAGTCTCAGACCAGTACTTTCTGATTGAAAATGACAGTTGAAAGCTCTCGTTTTCAAAAACATTGTCCGGACCTTTCAAAACCTTTCTACCACGGACCACTCCTGACGAATGAGGATCATACCGACCTGTTTCTGCCCTTATTCCTGGCCAATCCATGGGGCTCAAATTGATTACATTTTGTGACCTTTGCCATAGCGATTAAGAATACTATATCCTTTTAAATGGGAAGAATTACAGTATTAAGTTGAAGTAAATCTGAATGTATATCACTGATAGATTACATACACTTCTATGGGTATTAGCTGCTAACACAGATCACCATTTTACCTTTTATACATCAAAAACAAGGTATTGGTTTTGATAGTCCAAGTCCCTGCTCCTCTGGCTTCTCACGCTCCACGTCACTCCCCCTTCAGAGCCCTATCACAACACAATCAGCACATTGCATCAGATTTGTGAAGTTGTAGTGTATTTTTATATCATGTTTTTGGGTGGGTGAAATAGTTGCTGTGAGAGATTGTTAAAATACTCAAACGTGCATGGATGAAACATGGACAGGCATGTTTTTGAGGGGAGAAAAACATGGTAGAAAGCTTGAAAAAAAGTCTATCTTGCTTTTCTTTTTCCTCTTTAATATCCACTCGGGGTAATATCTTAAAAAACACCATATAATCCAGGCCTGATACTTCAATCATTTTAAATTTATCAACCTATCAAAACCATTTTTCTTCTTCCATTTGTTTTAACAAATGTAGACATACCTTTTCTCAGTCAGTTTGGGTGATTTCACAGAGGTCCGTGGAGTAAAGGGAGGAAGTGGGCTAACTGCTGGATCAGACGTGATACCAGCTCCAAAGTCCCGTTTAGCTTTTGGGACCTTATCTCCCAAAGTCTGCCAGCGAACTCCAAATCACCACTGAGCTGCACAGCGCTCAGAGGCCCAGGAGCTCCAGGAGCTCCATCGTCTCTGCTCAGAACCAGCAACAAGTCCTGTCAGTCAAAATCTACTCGTCTTAATGGGTCTGGTTCTCTCGTAATTAGTCTGATGGTTTTTGTGATGCTTTGGTAGAACAGAAGAACAGAATTAAAAAGAGGTATGGATAGAAAAAAGCCAAAATGTGTTTTGACTGGGGGCTAGACAATATATCAGCTGATGTACAGATCATCTGACATGACTGAAATGTTGTGGGGTTTTTTTGTTTTGTTTTTTAATTCATGATTTAACTAATTAAGTCAAAATTTCACCTTTATTAACTCCTGGTTTTGTCTTTATAAATTCTTAATTGGCCAGAATTTTACTAGTAAGTTAAAGTTTGTTAGCCTGATGCATCAGACGGTTTCACTCCGTGTTTCTTTCACTCCGTGGAAACCGTCTGACATCGCGCCATTGGGATTCGTTCGCTCCACAGTGGGTGGGTTCTTTTTTGCTTTAACCAATCGCTGCTTTCTGCTCGTAACCGGACGTGACGTGTGTAATGCGCCCAAACAGTCAGTGTAGTCCGGGAATGTAGTTTCGGGAATTGTCGCTAAAGCCCTATTCGGACGGGATTAGTTTTACAGGGGAACGTAGAGTAATGTCGGTTTAGTGCATGACCTCTGTAATATAAAAGTCCAATTCGCACGGGACTAGAAATGTAAGGTAATATGGGAGGAGTAAGAGTTTACGCTCTGCTGTCACATCCTCGTCGCCTGTACGTCCTATGACACTTCCACTTTCCGCGTATTATTATTATTATTCGCCTAAATTACTGGAGCTGATCAGGACACACTAGAAATAGAGCATACATTACCTAAAACAAGCAGAAGTTTCATCCCTGACAGCATCAAAATCCGCAGCGGACCGAATCTGCCCCACAGTCAGTCGCTTTGCAGATCCGCAGCGTATTTGCTGGAGCTGGAGTAAAATGAAATTGAGCAGAGGCGCTAGGTGGCGCCAGCCTGGCTAAAAGTTTGTAATTTAATTTACAAATTTCAAATGTAATAATAAAAAAAAAAAAAACATAGTTACATGGAGAAAAAATATTGCAATAATATTGAAATTGCAGTTCTTAGAAAACGTATCACAAAATGTTCCAGTATCCTGCAGCCCTAGTTTTGACTTCAGGTGTTTTCAGATCACCTGCTCAGCACTGCATGTTGTCATGACGATGTGGTTTAATAAAAATTTGGTAGTACATTTACTTCTTTGCTGTACACATTATTATGAGATATAATAAACTTAACTTAAAGCTAAGGTTAAAGTGTAGACAGGATTTTAAAAGCTTGAATAGAAGTGTAATCTAACTGGATATATGCTTTTTTTGAACTTTTTTTCTTTGCTTTTAAACTTGCTTTCGGTCACCTTGGCATTTGTATCTCACGTTATAGAACTTGCCCAAGTTTGGAAAACACACGTTAAAAGCAAAGTCTCTTATTTACCGCTCTCAGATTTGTGCCAGCAATGAGAAAATGAGAAAAAAAAACAACTTTTAGCAGCTATTTAGAAATGTCTGGCTAATGCATGAGTTTCAGAATGGTGAAAAATTAGGAGCAACAAGTCCTCAAAATGTTGAATTTAACAGGGAGCTGAAGCCTGTTTGTCCCTGTGTTTGTAGGGAGCAGTATAGAATGGTATAGAAAGTATCAAAATGCTCAGAACGCGTCCAGTAATAGTTTATGAACAATTTGGTGGAAATCACAACAGAGTAAAACGTCAGGTATGTTTTTGATGAGGGCTATGTGTACCATGTGTACTATACTACTGTACCTTATATCCACACAGTAGCAGTAGTTACACGGTGTTCCTTTAAGTTTTTTGCTGACCACTGCTTCGTGATCACACTCCAGTCATCACCAGACTCTGACTAGACTTTGGGTTCTCGCCTCCTTGACCTACTCCTGAGCGCCCAGCACGTCTCGATCAGATGTACTTTGTCAATACAATCGTGACTGACTTTTGATGAATACTGTGAATACTTGACGGTGCCACTAGTGTTGTCACGACTCTAACATTTCTCTATTTTTCTCAGTTTTTATATACAGAATAGTGTCTCTTTCTGTAGATAGTAGAATGCCATTTTCATCATTCAAGGTGCGTTGTGTAACTTTTCTGGTGGAGGACCATTACCTGCTTGTTTCTATGGAGATGTTCCTCAGCAGGACAAAGTAATCACATTTTTTGCCTCGATACCTGCTCAAATGAGTATCTAGTATCAATTAGCATCAGATTTTCAATACTTTTGACATATCTAGTTACCACAGAAAAAGTAATGATTGTCTTCGTTTCTATTCCAAGGTTGTTTACTGACCTCTTTAAGGTTCAAGATGTGTTTGCACTTAACTGAACCCAGCTGGCATGTGGGCACGTCCGTAAAGCCGCCGGGAATTACAAGTTGTCCCTCTGAGGCTTCCGTAGTTGCACATCTTGCCAGTGTTGACCAAGCATTTGTGATTCAGTGTTTTGTTTGTTTGAATGATTTTCAAAAGCATCGGACCAAACCAGGCTAATGTGGTGATGGTTTGTGTCAGACTTTCTGAATGACTGAAGAGGGAATAGTGGAAAATGCACTTTGAAGTGACAATTGTACTTTTATGATTTTTGATGTTATATAGAGCTGTGTAGTATTCAGTCACATTTACTGAAGTAGTTTTACATTTACTTGTACTAGTTATGTTTTTTGTGTACTTTTCATCAGACATTTGCTCTTACATGAGTACTATACTTGACAGTGTAACAGTACTCTTGAGTAAAAGTTTTAGTTACTCTTTCCACTGTGAGTAAGATTACAAGTCATAATAGCACAATATAACAATAACATTTGTATTTCTTTCTCCTTCAGATATAATGTGGTTTTTAACATGTTTTTGATTTATCTTTTGCAAATACTAAATTTTATGAATTTAAAGCATCACATTTTAAATCAGAAGTTACTCTTACTTACTTGGTGGTACTTTTTCCAAGTACAGTCTTTACTCTTACTTATTTTCTTGAGCCACTACATGGTACTTTTATTTATTCTGAAGTAATAATACTCTTACTTACATCTTTTGGCTACTTTATCATATAATAGTGAAATAATATAGGGTGGCCCCAAAAAATTTGACATAATTTTAAAAGTAATTCTCTTGAAAACTACTAAGTCCAGCTCAGTGATGATGTGGATGTTGGTCTTCCAGGTCCTTTAACCTGGCAAAAGCAGACTTCCTCTTTACATTTTTAGAATCAAGTCCAAAGTTGTTTGCCAGTTGGTAAGGTTTTCCAAATTTTGCATTGAATGCTGCACAGTCTTGGGTGACTGTGTGTGAGCAGATTCAAAGATGCAAAGTGACTTCTCTTTGGGAGTAAATGGCTCAACCTGAAAACAGAACAAAAACAAAATGTTAATTATAAAATCTTGATCTGTGTCTAAACATTCTGTGAAAATTTGCCAAAATTATTGGATTGTGACAATTTTGGGACACTGTATATAGAAGCAACCATTGTGATATAGTGACTCTGTGGCACTCTGAGGTTTGTGGTTCTATTCCACCTTGACTGTCCCCAGTGCTATTGTATTCTTGGGCAAAACACTTCCCTATGTATGGTTTTGTTTGACAGACTGATCTACTAATTTATGCATTCACCCAATAGAATCACAACATTGAAACTTTTTATCTGGGGCAAAAAACACTGGGTGAGGTGAGCGGCACTCTGAAAATTATAAATAAATTGTCTCGTCTCAGATGAGCTGTGATAGAACTAAATATGTGATTAGAAAAATGAGTGAGATAAAGTTTGGATTTGCGGCTTCATTTTGGAGTCGTAATCAGTTGGAGCTCTTTTGTTGGTGCCCTTGTTACCGTCATTACACTGCCGCGCATCAGTATTCTGCCCTCGTCACTTCACCGCAGAGTCAATATTGTGCCCAAACAGTGGACAGGCTCGCTCGCAGATATCTATAATCCTAAAAGAAAATTGAATTCTCTCAACTGGACAAAAGTTTTAGGAGTGAATATGTTTTGCCACTCATCCTAGTAGCTTCTTTAGTTGTGACAGGGTTCTTTAAGGCACTGACTTGTGTCTGTATAACCAGGCCTATCGCTTTTGTGTCAGGGGTATTGGTGTAGGGGTTAGGGGTACTCAGAGTGTGCTAACTGGAGATCACACTGTAGGAGCTTGAATCAGGCGACTGTTCACACCTTAGGATGATTCAATTTAAACTTAGTGAACAGATACTCTTCACTGTTAACAACTGGGGTGTGTTAGCTTCATTTATTTATTTATTTATTTATT
>KN507554.1:0-17704 GCA_000787155.1 Scartelaos histophorus | reverse complement strand
CGACGCCCTAAGTGGTTTGAAACTGCTCCATAGACTAAAGAGACGTGTTTTTTCCTTTTTTTGAAGTCGAAGAAAGTTCAGATTTGGGAAAGTTCGTTCTCTTTATCTTATAACCTGTAACACTGCGACACTAAACAATCAATTTAGTATTAATTGTGTAGTGGGAAAATTTGACTGCACGTGGCCATCAGAATTAAATAAATTGTGTGGCTTACAACTGAGAATTGCTAACCTTTTGCTAGTCTCTTGATCTCTGTCTCTCGCTCTGTGCTTAACGCAATTTGACTAAAACCCCCATAATCCTTCCAGATAATCTGTGAAATGGTTCTCTCTCCTTCTCCCTTCCCCAGCCCTTGTGTCTGCTGGTTCCTCCGGAGGGCCCCATGCTAAGCCATCCTCCGGGCTGGGCATTAGCAGGGTCAGAGTTGACGTTGTCCACATAAACTGTATCATAAAAGACGTAGCGCACCAGTAAATTAATCTTCTTCATCCATTTTTCCCAGACAAATGCTTCTACAGCTGTGGACCCTGCCGTGTATTATAACATCACATTAGTAATACCTCCCCACGGACTAGAATTAACTGCAAAGTGACTCACAATGAGAGACAAGACTGAAAATGAACAATCAGTGGATTCCCTTATCAGTTCTGATAAAAGCCTTTTGGAATTATACAAGATTATTGAACAGGGCTGTGTTTAGGGGTGTGGAGAGGTGCAGAACTAAAAGGAATATCATGAAAAATGGTGTTTGCCTAATTGAAGGTCCAGTATTCCTCTTTTATGAGCTTTAAGCCATGTTAGAAGATTGTTTCCTCATCAAAAACAGACCTGGAGTTGTGTTCTGTTTCATTCAATCATGTTTGAGTGACACTTTATTAGTAGTCAGTCCATCTCCACAGCTCAAAATGCTCTGTTCCACCTTGTATAGAATTAACTGTAAAAAGCGCTTTGGGTGTCTTGAAAAGCGCTATATAAATGCAAGGAATTATTATTATTATTATTATTGTGATGTCATGAAGTGATCATTTTCAGCAGCTTCTTTTTGTCATTTGGTCAGTAGAGAAATCATCCAGATGATTCTAGTGAAGGTGTGGAGTTTAAAAACACAGTAGAGAACTTCCTGTATTACCACATCACAACAGCACAAGGTTTTCAATTTGAGGAGGAAGAAATGTACAATTTGTTTACAGGACTTGTGTGTTAAACATGTGTGAATTTAAAAAAAAACAGCACTACTTCGGGGGATACAACATTATAACAAAGATCAAAAAATAGCCTAATGCAAGTGTGAACTCACTAACACCAATGAAAATGGTGTCATATCTGGGCACATTAAACCATCTTTGAGCTGTGAACCGATAAAACAGACAAATGTGTAGAAATGTTAATAATTAGGTTAATTTCTTATTGACAAAGTGTCTCTGAAAAACATAGTTAACCTGTATCTAAAAGTTAGTAACAACACATCCCTGGACACTTGCATGACCCTCCATAATGGAAAATGATCAATTAAATTATTAAATCTCATCATCTTAAATACAGAGTCTATTAGTGCTATTAATATTACACAATGAAAGTAAAAAACAAAAACTAAAAACTAAACCCTGATAAATATTTGACATGATAAGATTCAGTTAGGAAACTTTAAGACAACACAGTGGGACATGGACTTACCGTGTTAACATGTCTTGGATTCTGACTGTAAGACATATTCACAACATAGTTCATGCACAAAAGAAGCAGTTACAAAAGATTTAGGAGCTGTGTGTGTACGAGAGGTCACTCCTTTTTATGGAGTGACCTGTGCTGGGAGTTTGTATTGCCTCTTGGTTTCACATGTGCATTAGTGTATAAGCTTCTGTATAAACCTGTATTATATCACAAGCTGTGAAGTCCAGTCTGTGCCTAAGGGCGGCTGCAGCATCAGACACGCTCGAGCTCCTCACTCCCTCTTTTGTACTTTTACTTATTTAACAATGAGCGGTGTCCAGGCTTTCATCTTAACTGTGTCCTTTTGTCTCCGCTGACCCGTCTGCGTGTGTCAGATCCCTCAGATCAGCTACGCCTCCACCGCCCCCGAGCTGAGTGACAACAGCAGATATGAGTTCTTCTCCCGGGTGGTGCCTCCAGACTCGTACCAGGCCCAGGCCATGGTGGACATCGTCAAAGCGATGGGCTGGAACTACGTGTCCACGCTGGCCTCAGAGGGGAACTACGGAGAGAGCGGAGTGGACGCCTTTCAGCAGATATCCAGAGAAGCAGGTGGAGTGTCTGGATCAGAAGATTGGACTGTGCTCATCTGTTACATAGACAAATATATTTAATGGGCTTTGAATGCCTCGAAGTTAGAAAAGCACTAGATAAAAATGAGACCAATATAAAATGAGTAAGAGGGCAGGCAGATGTCAACATGGCACATTTAAAATACTTCTAGTAGTAGTGAGACTTCTATTATGACTGTAAGCTGTTATTATTATTTTAAAGTTATTGAGTGTGAATGAATATCTGTATTTGACTGGTTATTGACTGCGGGTGAATGCTGTAATTGAGTTGTTTGAACTAATGTACGTTTTAGAATGATGAATTTTAACTTTGTATTGTGATTTTATGTGAGGTAGTGACAACTAACATCTGTCCAGGGACTACAGATGAAAAATAGCCGTTTGGCTAACTCTGGCATATTTACATGCAAATGTTAATTCATATGCACTGTCCCTGAAATAAATAAATAAATGAAATACATGAAATTAGTAATGAAATACTAGATATTAAGCTTCAACTGAAGGATTCTATAGGATGTAATATAACTGTGGGTATTGGCAGTACTGTTATTGGTCCTTTACATACAAGTACAGAAAGTACTGCACATGTATGACTCATTGCTTCTGTTCAAATCTAAAGTATTTTCACTATTTTGACTTCACCTCTCTCTAGGTAAACCTGAAGCATCATAAAAGACATTTAATAGATAAAACTCCTTTCAGCAAGGCTTATGAGCAAAGAAATCTGTCAAGGTTTTTTCCATTTTAACACATTACTTAGAGGGTCTTGCAGTACTTTGCTATGATACGTAGTAAATAACTAAACTATTAATCTATACAATTATCATTTGACACATGTTTCTATGTTTGTTTTGTTTTAGGGGGTCTGTGTATTGCACAATCTATTAAAATCCCAAGAGAACCTAGACCTGGTGAGTTTGAAAAGATCATCAAGAGACTGATGGAGACTTCCAACGCCCGCGGGGTCATCATCTTTGCTAATGAGGACGACATCAAGTGAGTGGAGCTTCGTGATACTCTGACACCCAGGTCTAATTTTACACCGTGGCGGTCTCATGTCTGTGTGTGCTTTTTCAGACGGGTTTTGCAGGCAGCTAAAAAGGCCAACCTGACAGGCCATTTCCTGTTTGTGGGCTCTGACAGCTGGGGAGCCAAGATTGCACCAATTCAGGACCAGGAGGAGGTGGCAGAGGGCGCCGTAACCATCCTGCCTAAAAGGGCCTCTATAGATGGTAGGGCAACTTTATTAAAACACTAAGTGACATTTAAGTGAATTGAGACCATGAAGATATTTATTGCAGCTGGAGGCATGTGGCATTGATGGATGAGTCTAATATCAATACAACAAACAAAGGAAATTAATGATGTCTGATAGGCTCTTTGGCTGTTTTCTTTGTTACCGTTTTTCAAATGACATTGGATGACAGATTTTGATAGTACAAATATAATTTGCCATTGAAAAAGTAAAAAAATAAATAAATCCACTACAATTTTCAAATAAAAATAGCACAAACTTACTTCGTGACTGTTCCATACTAATACGCTCTTGTTGTTGCAGCCTTTGACCAGTACTTTACATCAAGATCCCTTGAAAATAACCGAAGAAACATCTGGTTTGCTGAATTCTGGGAAGATGATTTCAAGTGCAAACTTACTCGACCTGGAATTAAATATGAGCAGGGCAGAAGGAAATGTACAGGTGAGGTTTCTATAGGGATAATTTCATAAAATGATGATATATGGTCCCACAGTGGTGTAACTTTGTGACACTGTGTATTGGCTCAGGTGAGGAGAGAATCAGCCGCGACTCTCAGTACGAGCAGGAGGGTAAAGTGCAGTTTGTGATTGATGCAGTCTATGCCATGGCGCACGCTCTGCACAGCATGCACATGGACCTCTGCCCCGGTTCAATGGGAGTCTGTGAGAAGATGGACCCAGTGGAAGGAAGAATGCTGCTGCAATATATTCGCTCTGTCAACTTCAATGGTGAGCAGCACGGTCATTCAATCTTAGTCTCAGAAGATTAAAGAAAATAGATACTGAATATTATATACACCAGTGCTGAAGCTGGGTCTCTTCTAGTCTCTGATAGGCTATTGACTAAAGCTCAAATATTGGTAACGTTACTGAGACAGAAAAAAACTGTGGTAAAATAAACTGGAACAAGCTGGCGTCGTTCTGGCCACAATAGAGAGAAATTATGTTTTACAAGCATTGGGCAGAAATAAGCTGAACTTGGAGATTTTAGCCTTGAAATGTTTCTGCTAATGTACCCAGGCCTGAGCAGCATTCTTCAGTGTGCATCGCCTCCCTTGGGCTACCTGCTTGTGCTGCCCTATACACAAGACTGCAGCTATTCATCCTCATTCTTCATAGAAAAGTCACAGTTTGAAAAAAAAAGAATGAAAATGTTGTATGAAAGCATCCTATTTAGTGCTCTGGATAGCCTTGGCTTGTATGTAAGAGTCTCTGATTGAGTGCCTGCAGGGACCTGAGAGGAACATTCAATTACGTTAGGGCAACAGAGCAAAGTGCACTGAGCAGAGGCCTCGCTAAAGAGCATCCTGTATTCAGCTTTCACATCGCTGCACAGGGCTGAAGAAAGCCAACACAAGCTGTATTCAAAAGCATATGGGTGTCTGGACCGTCTATGTCTTTCTCTCCTCCCAACAGGCAGTGCAGGGACCGGAGTGATGTTCAATGAGAATGGAGACGCCCCGGGCCGCTACGACATCTTCCAGTACCAGATGTCTAATGTCAGCATCCCAGGCTACAAGAACATCGGCCAGTGGACCAACCACCTCCGACTCAATGTAAACACAGGCCTTTTGCTCTCACTAAATGTTGTTTTTCAAGCATTCAGAGTAAAAACAACACAACAATAAGCAAATACAAATGCTCTTTCTAGTCAGTAATTCTCCATTCGATGATCAGATCCAAACTTTTAACACCTCAATCAAAAATCTAGATACATGTGAGCAGCTTTTATATTGTTTATTCCAGTTCCAAGTCCCAAAATATGCATTGTTATCATTTTATTTTAGCATAAACTGGCAATTTCCTTTTATATTTTTGTGAATTTTGGATTAACGCTACTTCTACATTCTGAATAGATTTGTCACGTTCATCTATTCTTTTTAAACCTATTCGGCTCCTTTAAAACTTGTCTCTTATGCTTTTAGTATACTAACATTTAAATGATTCTAAACTTCTCATTTATATTTTAAGTATTTAGTATTTATTTTAATTGATCTTCTTCTCTGTTTTCCACAGCCAGAGGACATGCAGTGGTCTGGAGGTGACCGCAGGATACCCGACTCTGTGTGCAGTTTTCCCTGTGAGCCTGGAGAGAGGAAGAAGATGGTGAAGGGTGTTCCTTGCTGCTGGCACTGCGAGCTCTGTGACGGTTACCAGTATCTTCTGGACGAGTTCTCCTGTGACATGTGCCCCTTCGACATGAGACCCCTGAAGAACCGCACGGGCTGCCGACCGACTCCCATCATCAAACTGGAGTGGAGCTCGCCCTGGGCCATCATTCCCGTCTTTTTGGCCATCCTGGGCATTCTCGCGACCACGGGCGTCATCGTCACGTTCGTCCGCTTCAACGACACGCCGATCGTCAGGGCTTCGGGCAGAGAGCTCAGCTACGTGTTGCTGACGGGAATTTTCCTCATTTATTTCATCACGTTCTTGATGATCGCCGAGCCCAGCGTGGCCGTGTGCGCCTTCCGCAGACTCTTCCTGGGGCTGGGCATGTGCATCAGTAACTCCGCCATGCTCACCAAGACAAACCGCATCTACCGCATCTTTGAACAGGGCAAGAAATCTGTCACACCCCCTAAGTTCATCAGCCCAACCTCTCAGCTCATCATCACCTTCATCCTCATCTCAGCGCAGGTATGTATTCTGAGGAAAAACTACAGCTCTTATGCCACTCTGCAACCGTGAATGACATTTTTCTTTTCACCATCAGTTACTCGGGGTGTTCATTTGGTTCGGCGTGATTCCCCCTCACACCATCATCGACTACGAGGAACAGAAGCCCCCGAACCCCGAGTTTGCCCGCGGGATCCTCAAGTGCGACATGTCAGACCTGTCGCTGATGCTGTGTCTGAGCTACAGTCTGGTGCTGATGATCACGTGCACGGTTTACGCCATCAAGAGCAGAGGAGTCCCCGAGACCTTCAACGAAGCCAAACCCATTGGCTTCACCATGTACACCACCTGCATCATCTGGCTCGCCTTTGTGCCCATCTTCTTTGGCACAGCCCAGTCCACTGAAAAGGTAATGATTTATTTATGCATAGACCACAGCTTAGATAAGGTCGCCCAGGTGTATCGATATAGTCAAAAGAATATAATACTCTCAAAGCAGTTCAAAAGTATGGAAAAATAAATGATCTGCAGAGGCGTCACGTGCAAAAATCGGCTAAAACACCGCAACATGGGGAGTATTTTTGCTGCGGTGACCCTCTGAAGGAAAAGTGTATGTACAATTCTAAGCATATGTGACTCTGTGCCAATTAGTGAACTAAGCAAACTAAGACTCAACAGGGGCAGACCTGACACAGAGGGCCAGGAGGTTAGTGGCAAGACAACCTTTTCCGGAGCCTCAGGTGGCTACTCTCCGCTAACAAGCAAATGTGACAAATGGAAAATCTAAAATTGTCTGTGAAAAGAGTCGGTGGAATTGTGGGTTCAAGTCTGGACTGTGCTCAACTGACAAGAGCTCCATTCTTACCTTTTTTTTTTACCCTTTTTTACCCGCTCATGTCGCTTTCCATTCTCATTCTGTAGCCACTAAGTTAATAAATGATTAAATATGTGTTTTAGGAAGTATTTCTACTCTTAACATTGTCTATAGAAAGATTATTTTCTGTGCTGTTTATTTTAAATGCATTATTACACACATTTAATATTTTAAAACTACTGCTAATGCAATACAACATTGTCAATTCCTCCGTTAGTTAGAACCAAAAAATTCAGGTCAGTGCTGAGTGAAAAGAATTGGCTGAATTATGTAAGCAATGGTCATAATTCAATTCTAATTTAATCTCAAGATATTCAAAGAGAAATCTGGAGCATGCCATATCAGATGTGCCCACTGGACATTCTAAAAGTAATGCAGGTAGTAGGTTGATTTTAACTCTTTTGTTAGTGTCACTAAGTAAAAGACGAGGCAATATTTGAAAACAGATTTACTCTGACTAACTGTATTAAAAATCAGTGATGCCTTCACAATTAGAGCCTGAGGTGCTTTCAGAGTATCTTTGCTTCTCGTGAATGAAGTGAATTAAGGGAAGGGGGTTGCAGTAGCTCGGCCTCTCTCTGAGTGAAGTCCAGCCTTCCTATTCAATTAAGCACAGACAATACCGACATCCGTAGAACCGATTGTGCAAATTCTCAGACCTCTTCCTGTCATGTGCACACCCACGTGTAGCACCAGGATCCCAGGTTCCTTCTCCATCTCTTCCCCTTCACATATTGCTTATACGCTTTTTGTTTAGTTGCCTGCTCTAGATCGATTGATAAATAAATTTATAGTTATTTGAAGTTGAAGTTTTTGTAGAGTTTTATCAGCCAGATAATCCACAGTTTAAAGCATTTGAAGAACATTTTTTAGACCTTATTTTATTTTTCTGAGTTTAGTCTCAAAAGGAGTGACAATAGAGCCATTAGATCAGATGTGACCATATGAATTAAAAAAATAAGTATTACTAGGACATTTTTCAGTAAAAGGTGATAAAGAGCTAAGGCAAAGCTTTGGATGTGAAAATAGTAGACAGTGAAGCTGTCATACTGCCCGATGGGGCTCTGCTGGATATATAGCCCACTTGCACAATTGATGACTTATTTATAACAGAAATATATCTTATTCATGACCAGTATAGGTTGAGTTTTTTCATGGCCGGTTCAGTCATCTTAAATAATGACTCCATAACTTATTTGAGGGCTGGTGCTATGAGTTATTATCATTAATAGAGCTCAACGAGATATGGAATACACATAACTATCCATAAATAGAGATGCCTTCCTTTCTGACTACACATAGAAGCCATAAAAGATTAATCGAGGGAAAAACACTGTCTTCTGTGCTTTGAAATGAAAATTGTACTAGCTGCAGTCTGTGACAGCTTGGATGCTTTTATGAACATGTTTTAAAGTGCAGGACAGGTGCATATTGACATTTTATGTAACTTTTTTTTTTTTGCCCCGCAGATGTTTATCCAGACCACTACATTAACTGTGTCCATGAGTTTGAGCGCGACTGTGTCCCTGGGAATGCTCTACATCCCCAAAGTGTATGTAATCATCTTCCACCCGGAGCAGAATGTCCAGAAGAGGAAACGCAGCTTCAAAGCTGTGGTGCAAGCAGCCACCGTGTCCACACGCCTCTCTCAAAAGTCCAATGACAAACAAAATGGAGAGTCCAAGATGGAGCCAGATCGATCGCAGTGAAACAAAAGAAAAATTATGTTTTATTTATTTGAATTGAGAACTCGCTCGGAGGATCACTGGAGGCACTGTTTCACTACTCGGCTAAAACTGTAGACTGGTCAGGGTTTTTTATTCCCATATTCTTTCATTCTTCGACTGAAATGAACTCTTCAACCACTCAAGATGGCTTTAAGAAAACATTTAAAAATGGCAATGACTGTGGAAGGAGAACAAATTTCACCATGGCATAAGAATGGATGGGGCTAGGCAAATTTCTTATTGACAACAAAACTTTTAAGGCTGCAGAGCCATCGTATTGCATTGAGTTAGTTTTCTTAACTTTTTTAACACTTATGTACGAACTCGTAAAACAAACAAAAAAAAAAAAAACACATTTGGTTCTCCCTGGGACACACTTTTGAGCAAAAGTAGAGCCTGGTTAAATGAAGACCTTTGCCCTACAGAAAAATGTACACATGGAGTATGAGGATTCCCAGAGGGTCAATGAAATCCTATTGTTTGTTGGCTCCACTAGCACTGCATGGTCTGTATAGTTTTGTCCACAAATGTTTCTTGAAATGTCTGTTCAGGGTGTTGTGACTCAAGGTAGCTTTAAATGCACTATATCCTGTTACTGTTCCTGATTGAGACCCCTGGGAAAGTAACAATCACCATCAAAGTGTAACCACACACTGGCTTTAAACACACAATCACTAAATGATTGTCAATGATAAAGTCTTGAATTAGTTCTGTAGCATGAAGTCATAATGGTACAAAAGTCATTTTCATTCAATAATCTAAACACATTTAAATATTGTAAGTAAGCATTTGCAGTGTACATCAAAGCAGCTTTACAAATATGGGTGGAATTTCCCTATATTGTTTGTCAGAATGCCAGTCTAATTCAAGGCCACTCTAAAGCTACAACCCAGTTGTGTACATGTATGCATGGAAATAGAAAACTGTTACGTGCCATTAAACAATCCGAGCAACCACTGAATACAAGGATTGACGGTGCCATTGTTGCTTGATCACTTATTGGTCTCAGGTTTACATAAAGCATTTTAGCAGGAACCATATGGTCTGAATGCAGAGCTTATATGATAAAAGTATTACATCTACTGCCCTCTGCTGGAAAACATACCACAGTGACATGATGCTAAATAGATCATAAATACAGCAGATGAGTCACCACAAAACAAAATTAAAATATTGTTTATTATACATGGGTTCACACTTTAATGAGAAATGTTTTCTGCATGTTTGCTGGTAGAATATTGAAATAAATTATTTTTCAGAAGAATGATATAATTGTTTCCCACTGACAAAGACAAAAAATGACACACAAATAAAACTACAAAATAATAAAAAAAAAACAATATACAAAAGAATATATTACACCAAGTAGAACCTGCTTGTGCCATGGATATCAGTCAGCTTGTTTAAAAATGTGAAGAATGCTGGATTTTTACTCCAGAAAGTTATCCAACGTGAGACAAGGTGAAATCTTGGGGACAGGCCTGGTCACCTTTTTCCTCTTTGCCTTCATCAGGGGGCGAATCTCAGCAAGTGGAGACTGGAATAGACTGGTTAAAGAACTTAAGATTTGTTTTTTATACTTTTTATAATAAAAATATGATATTTACATTAGACAAAACCTGGAAAACTGAAAGGATACAGGTTGAATGAATTTTGTCCTTCCACCTAGTCCATCGTAGCCACTTCTAACCTAATGTGTGGAAACATTTCCTTCAGGATACAACATGACCAAAGCATTTACAACAACAGCGTTTGTGCTACTTACAGCTCCGGTACGGCTCTTCTGAGGGTCCAACATGCTTCCAAAAGTTTTCTTTCGGAAAAGAAGGGAATTTTTCAAAAAGGGATCCAAGGAATCAGCTTCATCTCGTACCTGAGATAAAAGCACAATTAGTGGTGGCCTAATGTTCTTGGGCACAGACATAAATAATAAAAAAACAATAATACTTGCCTTGTTTAGAGATGTACTTTTCTCATTGTGCTTGGCCACAGCTGCTCTGTAGAACAAAGTAACCCACACATCAGGATTTATTAAGAGATAAACATTTTCACTATCACTTTCAACGGTGCATTGCTCAAACTTATCAGAGAGCATAAACTTTTCAGTAGTTTTGGAAGAAAGCAAAGATCATCACAAAGATGGGTTCTGATTATCCAAATATTTATATGTGTATTCTTATCAGGTAGTAGGTTTTACTGGAATGGCAAGAATTTTATTTGGGTGGGCAATGCTCAACTGTGTCTGTATCTAGAGCCATCGCTGCTCCTGTGCAAGTAATGATATGATGAGTATGTAGTACCTCTGGAATAAACTGAATAATTAAGTATTACTACTAATATTTAATACTGAAAGAAATACTTTTTGATTTTAGAAATCTTTTGGAGGATCCAGATAGATACATGTAGGCCCAGCACAAGTAATAAATTTTTTTTATCCACTTATTTACATGAACTTACAATAGAGGGTCAGCGCGCATCTTCTTGGATGGGACCTGGGTTGGCTTTTTGGACACATCCTCCGGCGTAGTGATGTCATAGGTCAGGTTCAGGTCAATGTCCTCACTGTCTGATGGCTGATGGAGTCGAGGATGCTTCAGTTCAAGAGGAGCCGGGCTGTGACAAACAGGTGAGCGCCACAGTGCAGGTGAGCGCCACAGTGCAGGTGAGCGCCACAGTGCAGGTGAGCGCCACAGTGCAGGTTCAAATAAACAGAGGCAGTTCTTAACTTTACCTTTCAAACACAAGACGGCTGAGGGCTTCATTTGTCCGAGTTGGCGTGCTCAGAGTGTTCTGCAGCACCACTATCTTCTTCTTCAGGCTCTGTTTAAAGACACATTTTAAATTAAGTGACTCTCCACCAGAACACACATCAAAATACAAACTGGTCTTACAGAAATTTCTTTGTCAGCGGCACTCAGATCTTTATGTAAAGCCTTCATATCCTCTTTAGTCTGGTTCACCTCCACTGAGGCTTTTTGTAGCTGCAACAATATAGTTTGGTTTACAACAAGAATGAAATGTAAATAATCTGAAACATATAAAAATACCTTGTTGTTGGTTGAAAGCACTTCTCTCTTGAGCTTTTCACACATTTCGTTTGAACTTTTGAGGGTCCCTTTCAGATTGTCATACTCTCTGTATGGCACAAGTCAAATGTATAAAGCTACTACATCTGAGGAGTGACCACACAGCGTCATGCTACTACTTCACTTTACTTACTTTTTGAGAGAAATGCAGTAGATGGAGAGTTGCTCCACAGCGGCCTGGCTCACTCCCATATCAGTGATCATAGACTCCACCTCAGACCGTTGGCCCTGTAACAAGATGTCCAGGCTGGACCCAACCCAAAAGAAGTATTAGTTAAGCATATTCAAAACAAATTCAAGAAAAGATCAAAAAAATATATATATCCAGTATATTGAGTTGATATATTGTACACACCCTTCAAATGTTTTCATTTTTGTACGAAGTCTTTTGGCTTCTTCTTTAGCAGCTTGAATGTCATTCTGTTGTGTTTCCAAGTAAGCCATTTGTTTCTATTGCATAAATAATAAGAAACATTCTAGCACAGTCATGTCATTAGTTATAACATGTGCTTTCTGGCCACTGGCCTCACTTACTCTAAGGGCTCCACACAGCATTTCTTTCTCCATGGCGTCTTTACGTAAACTGTCCATGTCTTTCCTTTGTTTGGCCACGGTGTCCCTCAGACCATCTATTACATTCTGTTTGTCCCGCCAGTCTCTCTCTACAAATCAGTCACACATTATTATTCATATCCAAATATCCAAGATTAAGGCTAGCACACTAGAGCAACTTCACATGTCTGTATCGATAATAAAATAGCCACACAAAACCAATTTTACATCAATGACAAAAAGTTTAATTTGACAAAAATTTATCAGCAACACCAAAGAATAATGACGTTATTCGCTACTTGCCAATTAATTGATACTGACATCATATTGGGGGTGTTCCACATGTATGTTTATGGCAAATGTTCAGACATTATCCTGATGACACGATGTTCTAGCTATGCATTTTGCACTATGAAAACACTGCCAAAAATGTTTTAAAGATACTCTGAAAACACAAACAAAACAAAACATTTTCAGGGCCCTGTAATCAGTTTCTGTTAAAGTGTTTTAGGTGTTTCTAACTAAAAAGGTGAGACTTGTTTAATAGTAAAAATCATCTCATCTAATGGAGTTCCAACTAAGTCAGTTCTTTCTGGTCAGATTGTGTTAAAATAAAGATCATACTAAAGTCTAACAGAGCCTCAGACAGAGAATGCCAACAGTTAGCATTATAAGGGAATATCACAAAGTGTCATTAACTATGTTCTACTGCACATTGCCTTGGTTGAGCTAATAGTTACATGCATGTTCATACCTTTAGAGCTGAGGAGAGCTTTGACACGATCAAGCTCATTCTGAAAAGAAAATTAATTGTTAATTAATTTGTAAAGAATATATTTATAACTTAATGTAAAAAAACATAATCCCTCTTTCTGTTGTCTGCACTGTGTACCTGTAAGCACTCAGGATCCACCTTTCCATCCTCTTCTCCCCCAATGTCAAAGAAGAGTTTGTTGATGATATGTCTGGTGCTGACCTTTAATTAATAAAAAAAAATATATAAATAAATTACAATCAGGGTTATGGACGGGGGCATGCTATAAGAATGTCTCTCTTCCCACCTGCTTCCTGCACTGGGGACAGGTCTTGGTGGGAGCAGTCTGGAACCACTGAAGTAGACTGAGAACAGAGGGGATACAGTGTAGTTTGATTTAAATACAGTAATAGTGACACTGTAAATGAACATATTCGTGATTAGAATGTGTTTACCAGTCATAGTGAAACGTGTGTCCGCAGTGGATAGCAGCAACATCTTTAGAGTGGTCGAAAAAATCCGAACAAATAGTACAGTATGCTCGAATAGGCATCTTGATGTCACAACACTAAACCAAATACACAAACAGATTCGTGTTATGCTCTATCCACTTACAATTACAACTACACACATCATTTGCGTTATGTTGTAGAATATCCTAAATCCTGGTTACACAAGTTAAACATTCTATATTTACAGTCTGTGTTGTAAACATCTATAGTTTAAACCCTAGCACTACTAGCATGATTAGCATGTTAGCCTCTTACAACCACAGCAACATCACAGATCTCTTCGTCGTAACAACTTACCCAAATAAGAAAACGCTGTAAATGTTCCCCTTATAAAAACAACCATCTCTGGGAATATGGTATTTAAATCAAACACACTTGGCCAGGCTAAAAGCCTTATAACCAGCCCAGAACAAACCGCGTCGTGTTGGGCTTGTGTTGCGTTCGTGTCGCGGGGAAAGTTCAAACAGAAGTCCCGCCCCTCTGTGGTGCCTTCAGGGCGCACTGGTTTATTACTTTTTTTGTCATATTTGTCCCGATCTGTCTTTGTTTTGAATGCTAATATAAAACTAAAATGATAAGTGCACAGAGCAATTTGTTAAACATCCATTTACAATATCAAACTGCGATTTTCCATGTATATTTTTTGACACTAAGCATATTTATATGTTGTCTAATAAAAAATAATGAATGGTAAATACATGTTTTTATTTTATCTTTGAATAGTGTGTACCAAAAATGAATAAATAAATACATACCCTATGCATAATTCGTTTCAAGTGTTTATACTTTATAATTTACACTACAGAGGGTTTATTTTAAATATGAGCCCTTTTTCATTCTTTGGAAAGTTTATACATTTTATTTACTATCACGCAAAGCGGTCTCCGGAAAACGACTTCCCCTCAGTTTCTTCCGCATTGACCCGCCGCTAGCTGCGGCAGCTGTCACAAACTTTCATGTGCTCAAAGTTCAAATGCCGATATTTGTGGACATCTGAGGTAGTATTTGTGTAATAGTTCACATGTCACCAGTAACTATGTCTGAATGTTTTACTGAATGTTGAAAACATTTTTTTCCTGTGCTTTCTTAAGTGGCTCTAGTTCATTCGCTGTAACTGCTTTTCTGATTTATCAGGTCTGCGTGAGAATCTGGCTAAAAAAGACGAAGTTGCGATAACTTCTGTCGGATGTATTTATGCACATTACATAGAGTTACTATAATTCACGAAGAGTAGCCATTGCCAGTTTATGGTAACAAAGAAAGCTATGAGCTTGCACTGTCCAGTTATGGTCAGTAATAAGTCACATGTAGCAGTGGCTTTACTCTTGACCTTTGATTCCGCCATTGTTCCCCTGTAGGTGTGTTGCCTGCAGCAGCACAGATGGAGGGAGGACGCAGAGCCACAGTGTCCTGGGAGAATGGGACCCTCGCCCCTATGGAGCATCTTCGCTCAGAGAGAGCGGACAGCCCCACACCAGGCCTGGTGGAGGGGACTGAACCTGGTGAGACTTTCACTAACTTTTCTAAGGTATATATACAAATATCTGGTATTAAACTGACTACCAGATCAAGTAAAAAAAAATCTCAACGCATGAATGAAATTAGTTCTAATGTACCATAACAAACTAAATAACATACTTGACATACATGACTGGTATGTTTTCTTGAAGTGTTTTTTCTCAGCTAATTTAACACATTTTTGCAACGTCATCACAGGCTTATGTTGCAACAGGCATTGACACATCAGAAAAGTTGAAAAGAAAAAGATGAAGTAAAACATGATCTTGACAAATATTTGGTCTTGTGAAGAGTTCTTTTGTGGATATACTTCTAATTACCATGTAGTTATCACTTAGTGACAAACTTCCCTGTGCATAATTTGGCTGGTCTAATTTGAAGTGAGTAATTGATCCAAATCATGAATATTGCATATGACATCCCAAAAGCTTTTAACAAAGATGTATAGGAGCTGCATAATTGATTTTTTGGGGGGTCATGCATCACACTTGTGTTTGTTTATTGATGCAGGTGCAGGTCAGAGGAGCACCATGTTTGTCCACTCACAGTCCTTTGAGGATTTAACATCAGAGATCGAACAGGAGGGACAAAGAGACACTGACCAGAATGACCCAGAGGAGAGTTGTGAGCAGCTACAGCCCCTTGTCGTTGGGGAGGAGACCAGAGATGAGCAGAACAATGACATCGAGTCCGGCAGTAGGACCAAGGAGGAGGACGTG
Source organism: Scartelaos histophorus (assembly GCA_000787155.1). Classification (NCBI taxonomy): domain Eukaryota; kingdom Metazoa; phylum Chordata; class Actinopteri; order Gobiiformes; family Gobiidae; genus Scartelaos; species Scartelaos histophorus. Next base: position 1,803 of record KN507554.1, on the reverse strand, counting down.
TGCAGCGAGGCCTGGAGGAGCCACAGGAAACACGTGTTTGTGTTGAGCGAAGCAGGGAAGCCCATCTACACTCGCTACGGGACAGAGGAGGCTCTGTCCAGCACTATGGGGGTCATGATGGCACTGGTGTCTTTTGTTGAGGCTGACAAGAACATAATCCGTTCCATTCATACAGGTCAGAATTACATACAATTCTTTAAAATTATCTTTCAATTCAAGCAACTCATTTTCTTATGCTTAGGTTTAGAACAACTTTGCATTATAAAGATTGAAATAAAATACTTTTTGAAAATACATATTGTTAATCATGGCCAAGATAAACCTGTAACTGAAACGGCAAAATGTATTAAAATCATCTGTTATCTGTTCTTGGATACTTTATAGTGATAAACACATTTTAGAAATACAGTTAAAAGCTGTATGATTGTTTAAATGCAAGTAAAAACATCCATATCGTTGTGAATATACAGAAGGAAAACACAACACTGCACTGTACTTCCTGTTCCTAATCCATTATTAATCATATTTATGTTTCAGATGGGTGTAGGGTGGTCTTCCTGACAAAGAGTCCTCTAGTCCTGGTGGGAGTTTCTCGCAGCAGCCAGTCGGACAAGGAGCTTCTACGTGAGCTACAGTACATCTACTATCAGATCGTCAGCCTGCTCACCCTGACCCAGCTCAACCACATCTTCCAGCACAAGCAGAACTACGACCTGCGCCGGTTGCTAGCTGGCTCAGAGTACCTCACGGACAACCTCCTACTCCGCTTGGACCGAGACCCTGGCCTGCTGCTCAGCGCCGTCACCTGCCTCCCTCTGCCCAGCTCTTACCGGGATGTTGTTTCCTCTACTTTACAGGCAGCCAAATCCAAAAGCCTCGTCTTCTCTATTCTGTTAGCTGGAGACCGATTAGTCACTCTGGTGAGGAAAAAAGACCAGTTTTTACACCACATAGACTTGCACTTGGTCTTCAATCTGGTCGGGTCCTCCTCTTCATTCCGCGAGGGCGAAGGCTGGACGCCCATTTGTTTGCCAAAGTTCAACACTGCAGGGTTTTTCCACGCGCACATTTCGTACCTAGAACCAGGATCGGAGCTCTGCCTGATCCTGGTCTCAACTGACAGGGAGGACTTTTTTAACATGTCTGACTGCAAGAAACGCTTTCTGGAAAGACTGACCAAACGTACAGCGTATCAGGCTATGAAGGACGCACTCAAATGTCCCAGCTACTCTGTGGAGCAGGTGGGAATCCCAGAACTTCGACACTTCTTGTACAAGTCTAAGAGTTCAGGGCTCTACACCAGGTACATTGTTCTGTGATGTCTTTTCTCTATGTTGAAATGATGTGTATTGCGTAACCATGCAATGAAAACTGCTGCAATTCATGTTTTTTTTCTAGTCCAGAGTTTCCTCTCATATATCAACCTGAAGAACAGCAAGAGCGAGTCATGAGCTTGTACCAGGACCTTCACAGTCGTTTGCACCATCCCACGAGACCCCTGCGCTCCTTCTACCTCTGCAGCGAAACAGAAAATCTCTTAGCATGGGTATGGTTTGGAGAGATGCTTATTATTTATTCCCCAAAAATATTCCAAATTGTTAAAATATACTGTATGCAATTAATAAATAACATAATGAATCACTTTAGTTATTCGTTGGTATCTATTAATGAGTCACAGAAGTAATTAATCCAACCCTATACAATTCAAATCTTATTGAAAAATTTCCCAAAATTATATATCATGTATTGAATGAATAAGTCAATATAGTAATTATCACAGTATAAAAAGTTTCAAAAAGGAGC
>KN507552.1:0-12457 GCA_000787155.1 Scartelaos histophorus | reverse complement strand
CATTAGTGTCCTGCCCAAACTTCTACTTAAATGGTATGTGCTGCTGTAATTTTGGCCTCATTTTTAACAGTACTTTGAATTGACATCAACAGACCTGCTCCCACCAGTTTCTTCTTCCATAAACTTGCATCTCCAGTATTTAAATATCTTTTTTACTGACTTAAAGATGTATTGTGTAACTTGTCCGGTGCAGCAATCACCTGCTTTTCTACATGAAGATGTTATTGCTTTGTCTAAAATATTTCACAGTATGACATTAAACCTTTTTTAATCATCTTTTAAACCAAACCAGACCAAGTTACAGGTCAGATCTGTGGAGAGGCGACCCCACCCACAGTCAGAAAGTTGTATTTTTGAGCAATAAAAGCAGCTGTAATTGAATAAATGTAAAGTAGATCTGTTTAATGTCATACTGCGGAACATTCCAGGCAGAGCAATGACAAATCCATAGAAATAAGAAGGTGATGGACCCCAAATTATTATTACAAGCCATTTATCTTTCACCTTCCTCTCATCCTCCTTCCTTGTCATCCTGGAAACTGGGTGAAAACGTCTGTCCTGCCATATGCCAACCTGATTTTCCTCGGCTGTCTGAGCTACCACGCCGCCATAATAAACGTGCACCGAGATAAGCAGGTGCAAATTGACAGGAGACAAAGCGGCACATAAAACAATTAAAGGAATGACAAAACTATCAGAGAACCACATTGGGGTTTTCTGTACGCCGGGCTCCACTGGGGGTAATCTCAGAACTTTGACCTTGAATCTTCATAACAAACGCACACCTGTTTTTATACATGTGTGGGTGAGTGTGTGTCTTCACTCGTGGTGCCAGTGATACCCAGAATTCCTTGCCTTATTTTTTTTTTCCCTCTCTCTGGAGCAATACAAAGAAATCTGTGTTACTATGCCAACCGATCAAAGCATGCCAAGCTCCGCCTCCCTCCTCCCCTCCCGTTTTCCCATCACCTATAATCCTTTTTGGCTCTTCTATCTACAGCTTGCGTTACTGTAAAAAAAACCAAATGCGCTAAATAAGAGTCCCTATGATAAGCAATTAAGTGCATTGGATTTAAATCATTGTTTTTTTTTGTATTGCTTTGAACGTGGGGGTTTGCGTTGCCAGATACCGCAAGCACCTCTACATTTTTCAAGTTAATTTTCCCCACAAGTGCACTTAGATGAATGAGGCAAGCAGGATAACACTGTCCTTGGATCCAATCAATGCCGCGATTCCATACATCATGTCTCATCTATTCCCCATCTCCCAAAATAAAATTCATATGGCACACTAGAGCAATATTATAACGATACCACCCACTCCAGAAATCCAATTTGGAGCCATACTGTGGTATTCGGTATGAGAGAATATAAAGGTAATTCTCACAAAGCTATGAGGATTTCAGGAGCATGAAAAATAGATGAGAGATGGGAATTTGTGCATTTCATTTCCTTGAGTTGTGAGGATGCAGTTAACATTATTAGCCCTGGATCCTTTCTACCAAATCTTTTTTTCTGTGCAATATTAAAATGGCTTTGTAGAGCATGGAGTATTGGACAAACAGCATTAACTGAAAGTAAAAACTGTGTATCATGCTCAGAGTTCTTGAAATAAAAGACAATGTAAAGTACTAATCATGACGGTAAGAGAAAGAGAGGTTGCTGGTTTGATTCCTAGATCGACTGTAGGGCTCAGGAGTTGCCTTCTGAAAGAGAGGTTGCTGGTTTGATTCCTAGGGCTCAGGAGTTGCCTTCCATATTAAAAACATTACTCAACTCTGGAGGAATAATGTACCAAATAAGGATAAGGATGTTGCTAATTGGCCAATCAGAATTCAAAGCTTTGAAACACAATGAAACTGAGAAGGTTGTGGGTTGAATTTACACTACGCAAGGGGCTTAGTGCACAGTTAACAAGCTCTCCTTATATTTTAAGTGTATAGTTTTAGATTTACAGTCTAAAATACATGCATAATAGGGCACTACTTTAACTAAATGATGCGCAACAAAGCTCAGAATAAAATGTCTGTCTTTAACCTTAATTTACTGCTTTGAGAAATTGTACAAAATGCAAAACAACCATCCATGCTAATTTGATACTTTGGATGACAGTAAACTCGTTTCTTTACTTTATTTTACGATATCCACTGTATTAGCGCACCGCATCTGCCGTTTCTCAGACAGAAAATTACCGTCTTTGAACAATGGCCTCTGACAGCTCTGCGCTTACCACACGCGGCCACTGCCTCGTGAAGATATTTATGGGAAAAAACAGATAGCGTTTACTCTCAAATAACACAAAAACGTGAAGTTGTCGACATGGTGATGATAAATGCATGTGCTATCTCGCTCGCTGAATAAATGATTACGTGTGGTGCGGTTATGAATGGCTGGTGTCTCCACTGCAGACTTGGGCAAACAGCGTGTGCCTTAGTCCAGTTCTTTCAGACCCTAAATGAGTCAAACTTTTTTTTTTTTACCTTCGCCACGTCACTTTTTGGTCAACATGGGCGCTCCTGAGTACCAGTGTGAGTTATTGTCAGTGATACCGCCCCCTAGTGGAAGGGCTATGAAGGGCTGACTGTGACCGCCACCTACTGGAGGGTAGACGTGCCCGATGGATTCGCTGTGCCGACCGATGTGGATCTCGTCGTCGTCGTCCTCGGTGGTTTTGCGGTAGACGGGGTTGTCGAAATTCATGCTCTTGGTGTTTTTGCGACGCCAGTTTCGCCAGACCAGGTACCCGCCCGTGCAGATGAGTCCGATGACCACTGTGGCAAGGATAGGTACTGCATGTGGTTCACACACAAACACACAGAAGACAACAGCACACGGCGGGAGCGTTAACACAGCCCAGGGGACACACAGCGGCGATTCAAAGCACTTTCATTCTTACAGTGAAAAAAAAGCATCCTGAAGGCTCAGAGTTTTCAGATTTCGAAATTAGCCTCGCTGTTACAAGTGTTGGAGTGTGACTTACAAAACAAAAAATGAACTCCCACGCTGAAACATTAGAGGCAACATTAAGTGGGTAAGAGGAGTTCTTGTAGCTGGCTGTATGCAAATAAGAAGTGCTTGGTTATGCTTTGTTGACTGGAAAGTTCAGGGACTTGGAATAATGCTAATGGAACAGAAACCAATGCTATAAAACTAAAAAACTAACTAAAGAAAATGAATTTTACTACAATTAAACCTACAACTTGTAAATGCACTATGCAGCATTTAAGTGGATGATCTACCACCTGCTTCTTGCAATGGTCGTACACTTGAAAAATTCCACAATATGACCATAACCTTATCTCCATGGAAACAAGCCAGTGACACCATCAGGCCAAGTTACAGGTCTGATCTGTGGTGAGGCAAACCTGCTTGCGGTAAGAATGTTTTTTAAGGTATTTTTTAACAAAGAAACGATCTGTAATTGAAATTTAGAGCCACATTATGGAATAGTCAAGCAGGTAGTGGACGTCTAATAATAAAAGTTACATACTGGAGCTTTAAAAGTAAGTCATTATTGGATACGGTTTTTAAAATAGCTGCAAGTTACTGACAATACAGAATTAAAAATACAATATACTGTCACTTTTTGACGTGTTTCACTTATTTGCAATTTTGATTCCCCGAACATATATCAACGCTTGTATGTCATTTGCAGCGGGAATAAAATAAAATGGTTTCCTGTAATTTGCCTCAATAATGTCATTTGGTGCACAGTGCGAGGCCAAGCAGACGCCAACCAGCTCAGCAGTGTAATTGATGTGTGTCGAAATACACACACGTGAAAATAATGAGCCTTCATTTGCTTCTGCCAATCTGTTTCTGGGTCTTTCATTCAGAAAAATACAACAAGTCTAACACACACATATGGACGTGTACACTGCTGACATGCACGGTTTATAAATGTGCTTTAGCAAACAACTTTAAGTGGACAAAAAAGCACACAAGCAGCATGAACGAAAAACAGCTAGTAGGATTGAAATAAAAATACTATGATTCGCTATCAGACTAGTAGGAGTGTAACAATAACTGAAATATTGTGATATTGTATCGTTAAAAGTCTCACAGTAATATCGCGGGCCATTATAATATGTCGAATCACAAGTCTCTTTGCTTAAATTCACTGTTGTGGTGCAGTAATAGCAAAAAAATAAAAAAAAAACATACATAGGGAACTACATAGACCATGATCCTTTGCTATTTCACTGCAGACTACGTGAAGAAATAACTCTTATAATAAAAAAATAGTGCTTAATAACAGCACCAAAGGCTCATCATGGCATTTTAAAAGTAAAAAGTAGCACCTCCACAATTTTGTAAAGCTCTACAAAATGTCAGAACAAATACTGTAAGAAGCATATCCAGAAAATACTGTACCAACTTGAATTTTGCACTTAAACTTCAAAGTCTGTTCAAGCTGTTCAAAATGTCACTGATATAAATATGACAATAAATGCAGCAAATGCCTAGTCATGTTATTATGTATAATACCGTAATAGTGGAGGCTCCCCACCATATCGTATTTATTGCAATAAATATCGTACAGTGACGTTCATGCTGTGGTGATATCGTATTGTGAGACTCGAATATCGTTACACCCCTACACACTAGTACTGAAACTAGTCACTGAAATAAGTATTACAAGTACTAGAGGAAAAATCACAAACATGTTTAAGTTTTTGAACATTGTTGATTGTATTTGTATAAGAGTACATGGTAATATTAAAGAAACTACTGTTATTCTGTATTAAAGGGCCCATATTACGCTATTCTACTTTATAATGCTGTCATATCTGGAGTTGTGTTTTGCTTATTCACTCACTTTTCAATCACTTTTCACCCTAAACTAAAACTACCACTACATGACATCACATGGTGGAACTGAGTATTTTGGAGCCCTTTGGAGACATGGAAAGACTAATAATAAAGGATTACTCAAACAAGCGTAAATGAAACAAAACACAGCTCCAAGTATGTTTTTCAGGAGGTAACGGTATTACGGCTTGACTAACAGCTCAAAAGAGGAAATTTTGTGTAATATAAACTCATCTTGTCATTGTTGTGTTTCATTTTGAAATGTAAACCGACCATTTAACGTGAAATCTTAATCATGAATATATTTAACACTTGCATAATTCCTGCTTTAATTAGCGTCATCTGAATATTCTGGATTGCAGAGGGCGACTGGCGTGATCCCGGGAAGATACTATCAGGAGACAAATTGTTGCATTCCAGATAAGCTTTGCCTCTGCTATCTGATTAGCATATCTCCATGGTAACCTGGATGCCATGTTGGAAGTCCAGGGCCACGATTCATTTCTCTTTCCTCGCTTCCTTCTCTCTGCTTCCTCCCCTCGATTCCCCACTTTTCAGCCGTCAATCAAATGTGCCATATTAAGTGGTGTCCCAAAGAAAACCACGGAAAGAAGGAGTAAACACAGAGGTGGCTTCAGGAGGCAGAAACCAGATAAAACAATCTAAATGTATTGGTCTCAGGGAAGAGTTTATACAGTATTAGAGGTCTGCAATGCCTTGAGTTTGATGCATGTCACAATTTGATATATAACGATAAATCCCAATACTAAAACAATAGATGATATATTGCCATTTATCAGTAATTACTTCCAATAATATTATCAACTACACCTTCACAAGAACCAAATTGTATGAAATATAAATGATTACCTTCTTAAAATCATGAGAACAGTGAATGCAACTAATGAATTATTGTGAAAAATATTTTAAAAATCTATTCAGATGAATTTCGAATCGAGAATTGTGCAATGAAGTATCACGATATATGATTGAATAGATTTTTTTTCTTAGAGCCCCATACAGTATCCTCTCTCCTCCCTGTGTCTCCTTTGTGGGTGGGACTTCCTCACCCATTTCCTGCAGAATTGAGGAGAGGAATTGAGGAAAAGGAAGCTCGGAAAGAGAGATGAGCTGCAGCCCAGACAGTAGGCTCCAGTCCAAATCAGAGGAGTAAATAAGATAAAAAAAGATAAAATTTGTTTTTGTATATGGCATCCCTCGCATGTCTCCAGCAGAATAGTCTAATTGCCCTTTACTTGGCCAGCCCCTGGAGATCCCTGTGAAACGGGCTCGGAAACCCCTCGTACTCTTTGTTCTTGGAGCTTAAAAAAACATCAGCTTTCGCCGCTCATTTAGGAATTTTCAGAGCAATTATGGAGACTGGCTTTGGCTTAAATGGTGCTAATCGTCTGCCTCCGTCCCCCCCGTGGAAGTGTGTGTGGGCGGGGAGCAAGAGAGGGGGAAAACCCGGAATCTGGTCCTTAAAGATTCCCAACAGTAATTAATGTTTCAAAGCTGCCAAAATGGAGGATGGAGAAGATTTATGGCATTCATAAACAGTGAAACAATAGCAGAATAGAGTGTAGTCAGTTCAGATTCACTTGGGTATAGGTCTAATGAGGGGGATATCCAATTTGCCTGCAATAAAAGACCAGAAAAGTGGGTTTGAAATAAGCCTTCATAACTTATCAAACTCTTCAAAATGGTTCATCTCAATTAGTGACATATATGAAAGCGATATAAGGATTCTGTATCAGCAAGAAAGTAATAATATGCATTAAATCTGAATTTGAGAATTTAATCTAAGCTAATGAATATATATTAGCTTTGGGTGATTAGAAGAAGTCTGCGCTCTGATACTGGGGTCTATTTCTGGGTATCTTTTTACATTTTTACATGAACATCACTAGTTTGGACACACCTATCCCATTTAATGTTAGGGTTTTTTATGTATTTTTACTACTTTTAAGAGTGTACATAAAGAATACCTCAAATATAGGAGAAATATAAGTTAAATTAATAAAAAAAAATCAAATCCTTGCTTTTACTTTCTTTATTTCACTTTTTTCTTTACTAAATAATTCCATATATCTTGCTTCTTATGTTTAATGCCGTCTGTGTGTATCTAAAATGTAGAAAGTGGTAAAAAAAAATAAAAAATGAAGGAAAGGAAACAAAGGCTCTAGTTTGAAATTGGACCTGGAGGGCAGGTGAGAAGGAATTTGCCGTTTCCCTGTCAAAATTACTTTTTTGTCTGGTTTATAAACTTGTTATTTCTTTGGATATTTCAATGGAAAACCTTGCCTCTCCCAGTTATAAAAGCCCCTGGCTCCCATCTGACATTATTACAACTAAAGTAAGTGTAGTGCCTCTAATTTGCTTATCTTTTGGGTTGCAGTTATGTCATCATTTATTAAATTAAACTCAGGTATTAATTTATTTTATTCAGCTATTATGCACAAGGTGAAAAAGGAAAATGTGGAGAATGGAGTGAGTTAGCTGGCAAAATTTGTGAGCACCTTCAATAAAAATGCCGTTTCCAAATAAAAAACAAACCTGGAGTTGTGTTTTGTTTCATTCACACACGACACAGTGCTCCACTTTGTGATGTCACCTGATATCAGGAAGTGTCCGACTTTAAAAATACACACACCTTCACTAGAATCATTAGATCATTTCAGCCCTGGAATTGCCCATCTCTGCTTTGCTAATGGTAAAAGCTTGAAATTAGCTTGAAAACTACCATTACATTAAGGATGTGTGAATAAAAACACAAAAAAAACACAACTCCAGGTATTTTTTTGATTGGGAAACGGCATTTTTACTGAAGGTTCTCCCAAATTTTGCCAGCTAACTCACTCCATTCTCCACATTTTCCTTTTTCACCTTGTGCATAATAGCAGAATAATCCTTGTAATCCTAATAGAATAATATGTAAAAAAAAAATAATAAAATTAATACATGAGTTAATTTAATAAATGACGACATAACTACAACCCAAAAGAGAAGCAAATTAGAGGCACTACGCTCAGATTTATAACATGGATTAAATCTCACGAGAATCTATTTTGTGTAATATGGGACTGCCAAGATATGCTTAACTATGGAGAATAAGATGAAAATTTGTTAAAAATAAATAAATAAATAAATTAAAAATAAACAATTCTCTATTTACGACCTTAAATAATGTCGTGGTCGACCAAGAAAAACCTTAAAATTGTTTTATTTTTAAAAACATGTTTGGGATGTTCATCTAAATTCTGAGTCATATGAACGTGATACTGATTTGTGAAAAACTCAGACAATATTTGTTAATATCTACACCTAAAATGAACGTGATACTGATTTGTGAAAAACTCAGACAATATTTGTTTGAATATCGACACCTAAAATCCTCCTAAAATAATCGCATAAGTCATTTTTTCAGGTTTTTCAGGAAACACAAAAAACTCCCCCCCAAAATTGAAATCTTAGGCAAACAGGCAAAAAGTGACTATTTTAGGAAGGTAATAATAAACAATTCTGTATATAGTATTTATTTTGCGTCTAAACTTGACAGTGTAAGTAGGTCAGTCAGATAAACCCAGGGCAGTAGATGAACACGTAACAGTTGGTCCGAAGTGATGACGAGCCTGGATTCCCTCATTTGTCCTAATCTCTCCTAATAACACATCCCATTATCCACAGTTTGGCTCCGGCCCGATCGCTCACTCCAGGCCACTGCTGCAGGTCACAATGCTCCTGTGAGTTATGACGGACACTGGCAACAAGATTCTGCAAGTGTTTTCAGTATTTAGAAGTGTGAAAAGCATTAATTAAAGGGGTCACATCCAATTTTGAAATCAACGGATGTGTTTTTTTTTCCCCAATCCCAATTTAAAATGACTGATAAGCTCTTGCAGTATTTTTGGGCCAACATATAGAGCCAATTTTGATTATTTTCCTCAAATTATGTCTTTTAAATTTCACGCAAACCCATGTTTTACCACAAATCTCTAAGGGAGTTGTATAATCACACTGCAGTTTTCTCTTTGCATTGAAAATAAAGCTTCTGTTTATGTCATACGCAGCAAAATCGACCAAAACTAAATATCGGCTTGTCAAGAAGATTTAAATTTGTGTAATGTTTGTTCTTTTGACGAACGGAAAACTATAAAATGGGAAAAAATGGTTTGTTATTTCCTTTTTCCATTTTTGTGACAGATTTTGACCTCTATTTCCAATATTTAATTTGAAGTTTATTTACAAATATCACCAAAATAAATTTAAATCGGTCTCAGTGCCTATTCCAATTTTGATATTTTATTCTCTCTGGTTTATACGCCCCGGAAGTTCTGCTGCTACCTGAAAAATCGTTGCAGTTTTGTGGGCAAAAACTTTACTTTCATGCCTTAGAAAGTGTCCGTGACTAGAAACAGGAAGCAGCGAGGCAATAAACTCTCTGATCGCATTTCTATAAACCCGAGAAAATAAAATATCAAAATTGAAATAGGCACCGAGACTGTTTTGTGATTGGCGTCATTTGAAATAAACTTTAAATTAAATATGGGAAACGCAGCGCAAAATCTGTGTGTTTGTTTGGCACTAAAACGCAAAATATAAAATTGTTTTCCCGTTTTATCATTTTTCGTTCTTAATTGAAAATCAAAAGAACGAATGGCAGATTTAAGGCAGATTTTCTGTAGAAACATTTGGGTTTTTGTGCACTTAATCCATACACACACCACTATAATGAATATATTATTGCAACATTTGTCATTTATTGTGACCTTTTTTACTTATACTGTTATGTTTTTCATACAGTTAAGTGAAAATATAAGAATCTAGTCTAATCTATAGTCTATAATCTAATCTAATCTAATCTATAAGAATCTAACCCATTAAAATGATGATTACAATGTCAGTATAGAGTTAAAATGTTAGTTTAATGTTGATGTACTGATATTTATAGGCAAAAAGCTTGTAGTACATAAAATGGTAACTATTAACAAACAAGAAAAAATGAATAGTACCGTGTAACATTAGTGGACTAGTTTCCAAGCACTCAAAACCACAGTCACACATGCACCTCCACAGTCACCTGCAGCATGCTCAGACCAAGCAAGACACAAAATGGAGGACGAGGAGGGAGAAGCCCAAAGCAGAGAGACAACCAGAGGCCCGAATACTCACCGATCGGAATCACAATCCCCAGCACAGCCACGGTGATGTTGTTCCCTATGAGGTAGTGATCACTGGCAGCTGCATCCCAAACAACAAGAGACAGACAGAAAAGATAAAAGTTTAAACTCCAAACACGATCCCCGAAGAAATGCCAGAGGGAAGGAACCGGTCTACCACTACACAAAAGCGCCCTGCTGGAAAGTAAAAAACATTAGCATAAAATAAAGACAAAGCCATCTGTCCGTCCATGTGTGAATGAAAAGAGACATCATTTCACGAAGACACGGGAGTAAAGCGAGATGTTGTAATGCAAAAGATGTTTGGTGAGGTTTGCCAATGTATCGTCAGGGTCATTACGGATGCAAAAAGCGAAATGTAAAAATGTGCACTTGCTGAAACCACGTCTTAAATGCTAAAATTGCAGTACTGAGGAATAGACTCAATACTCAAAACCACAATAATAGTAAAACAAATGTTAAATCGTAGTACTTTCTTTTATAGTACGATCTGTGGAATTCAGTATTGCTTAGTTTAAAGTATTAGAACATTGTAGATCAATATTTCAATTTGAATACAGGTAATACACACAATTCTCCATTTAAAATAAAAAATGATCAAGCCACAGTGTTAAAATTGATTCTCACAGAATAAAATTTAACATTTTCTCAGGGTTTGTATGAGTCCAGTCTGTTTTAGAGTTAATTCAACACTTTTGGGAATGTTAATTAAGTAACACTGGACCAAGGTTCCTGTTTAACCCCGAAATTAAGAGTTATATTAATGTTTTGAGAGAAAACGGATAACACTGTGAAGGGTCATTCTGATCTAGCTAAACAACATACAGAGGTGTTTTATTTTTACACTTTATTTTGGTTAATATAAGATAAAATTATGTGCAAAATTGGATCAAACTGGTCTCTCACAGGAGTTTGAAGAGGTGCTACATGAACACTAAGTTGGATTAACACTAGTGGAAGTTGAATTAACTTCAGCCTTATCTGCTCTAGCAAATAACCCTAACTCAAACCCCCATTTAACTTTCAAATAGTTAAAATAACCTGTTTGTGTTAAAAACAACTCTGAAATATTTGATTTTATTTAAAATTTTAACCCTCCAATTTTTTAATTTCTGTAAATTTAAAAATATAACTAAGTGTCACACAAAAATTTTAATTGCATTTTGTAGTCAATTAAAAATAATAATTTCATGAAATAATTAGTAAAGAAATAAAAAAATAAAACATTAAATAATAAAAATAAAAAATAAAAAATAGTAACACTTAATCAAAACATTTAGACTAAAAATAATTAAAATAATTAATTTAATGCCTAGAAAATCTGATAGATGCATATAAAAATTTAAAATTATAATTAAGCAGAGCACCTAAACATTTTTTTTTAATTAAATGGAAATAATTTATTATTTTAACACTTGTGGAAGATGAATTAACTTCAACCATATCAACTCTGGCAAATAACTTCAACTCAAACTCACATTCAACTTTCAAATAGTTAAAATAACAGTTTTTGTGTTAAAAACAACTATGAAATATTTTACTCTATTTACTTGCAGTGTAACTTCCTCAAGATCACACGGCCAATTTTCCTGAGGACAATAAAGTCTAAGTCTAATAAAAAGAACCTTACCGTCCCTTTAATAGTTTGTGTGTTTGTGTAACATTGTGTATTAACTTAATCATTAGTTCCTTATTGTGCTCATGGACGCTGAAATTCCTTTATCTATTATAACTTTCTAACACATTTGTGAGGATTATACAGTCACAAAGTTTTCAAATTCTGTACCTCTGGGCTGTGCTATTAATCACATTTTTATTTCCTCTTCATCAAAATATTTGCAGATCATAATGTTCACTTTGGGGCTTTTGAATCGACAATTTATGTGTCAAACTAGTGCCAGTGAAAGTATGTGATTTAAATTTTTAAATTTAGTTTCTATTGAACTTTTTCAAATATTTACAATGTCACGTCTGCATAAATCTATGTTTGACATTTATATTAAGCATTTTTAGTGTTTTTTATGGACATGAATTGGCTATGACCTTAAAAAATGTCATGTGGTGCGACCGAGAATAACCTTAAAATTGTTTTATTTTTAAAAACATGGTTGGGATGTTCATCTAAGTTCTGAGTCATATGAACGTGATATTGATTTGTGAAAAACTCAGACAATATTTGTTTGCATATCGACACTTTCCTAAAATAATCACATAAGTCATTTTTTCAGGTTTTTCAGGAAACACAAAAAACTTCCCCCAAAATTGAAATTATGGCATTTTTTTGCCTAAGGAAAGAAAGTGACTTAGGCGATTATTTTAGGAAGGTGACGATATTATGGGGGAAATATCTATTCAAGAAACCTTGAAATTTCATGTGGGACGACAAAACACTTCAGGAAATAATTCACAATTTCTGAAGAAAATGATTGTGTTCCATTGAGGTCAGAGGTACTGCAGGTATGTGG
>KN507551.1:12899-24968 GCA_000787155.1 Scartelaos histophorus | reverse complement strand
GAAGCGGCTTGATTCATATGTTTTAGAATATAATATATAATATAAATAATAATGATATAAATACAGTAATAAACAGGTCATTTATTACATTTTAAGCTGCACATAATACTGTCCCAATTTATATTACATTTGTGGTTTTACAATACAAAAACACAAACAGTAAAAATGCACAATTTCACAACAGAAAGTAGGGGCCATGTTTCTGTAAGTGCATTGATTAATTTATATGATTTATCCATAAGAAAAGAAACAATTAAAAGAAAATGAATCATTTTTTCATTCTCTGCCCTAGTATCAGTTGATATTGGGTATCAGCAGGTATTTAAAACCAAAGTATTGACATCAGTATCAAATGAGAAAATGCATCACTACTCCAAACTGAGCAAGGAAGACTCCATATGTTTCAGACTGATAAGAAATTAGTACTGTTGCCATAGCAATAAACAATTTCAAGCAACATATGATATTGTCTGAATGGGGAATATTGCATAAAACAGGAATCTGAAACCGAGTAACTAAAGCCACTACACAAATTACTACAATCACCATACAACAAATAGTACTACAATGTCTATGACTGAATCAGAATCAAACACATCGACTACAGCCTATACCGTTTTACATAAGGAGTGGGTCTTATTGTCAAATAAACTGTCTGGAAAGATTGTATCTGCCTATAATATTTTATATATAAAACAAACTTACTACTCAATACTTGTATAAACTTCTGGAGTAAAATGATATTAAAGGTTCACTATGTACCTCTTCTGGTGGATGTTAGAATATACCGCAGTGTGGCATTAAACATGTCCTTCTGATATAATTGCAGGTTTTATTGTTTAGAAAACATATGTAGAAAACATTTGTACTATGAGAGGTGACGCTTCTCCACAGATCTGACCTGTAAGCTGTAAACAGTGAATTTGTGTGTTTCAGAAAGATGAAAAATAATTATTGCCACAGTGATTTTCAATATAATCTTTTGAATGCTTGAATAAAACATGGAATCTGACTGAAGAATTAATGCACTACAGAGCAAACAACTACTACTTCTACTACTGGTCCAAGGAAGTACATGGGTTTAATGCCAAACTGTGGAACATCCTGAGCAAAGAAATGTGGAGCAAGTAGTGGACCCTTCTACAAAAAGTTTCATATTGCATCTTAATTCCAGGACAGACAGCACAGTGTGTGAGATGGTTCTCAGCAGAGGACTTGTGTAACACTGAGCCATATACTACACTATGAATAACAAAGGCTATGGCTTTTAGTAAACAGCCATAACTCAAGGGGAGAGTGTTTAGTGTCCTGGTATGCGGACATGGCCAGAGTAAACATCATCTGTTATTTACTACCGACAGCGCGGCCTGGCTCCTAATGCAACGCGCTGGTGTGGCCCGAGCTTTACGCACATGACAATACGTGTGTGTGTGTCTAAAGCTTTTACGCACGTTACAATACGTGTGTGTCCAAAGCTTTTACGCACGTTACAATACGTGTGTGTCCAGTACGATATAAAGCAGTAACGCGCAGGTGATGTGGATCAAATGAAACAGCCCTTTTACGCACAACACACTGGGCCATTTTTAAACACAGGCCTATTGCGCTTTTTTTTCTGGGGATGCACCGATCCAGTTGTTACAGCTCCGATACGATATTGATTATGTTACTGTATGTAGAGGGCGCGCGGCAGCACGCGCTCTGGAGCGCGCAGGGCGCACGCCCTAAGCTCAGGTGAACTGTTGCCCCGCCGTCCTGAACCTCTACAAACTTTATCCGTGACCCCAGTAGTGCGTTAGAAGGTGAACTTACATATACATACACGCTTCTTACCTGCTGCCGTCGTCCCGTCGTTCTCTGGTTCACGGACTAAACAAGATCCAGGGGCCAAACCAGAGCACTTCCTGTTCGCGCTTTAAATAGCGCGTGATGTCACGTGACCACGGCCTAACCCATAAGTGATTATTTGTGTGTTTTATTTTTGATGTCAATATACAGATTGGTTGGTGAGGGTTCTTGAGTACAGTTTTGCTAAGTTAAACCTTAAACCGTGTGATTTGTGACTTGCTTAGTGTTCACTGGTTCTGGATCTGCTGTTGCAAAACACTTCCTGCGCAGAAAAATGCTGCACCTTTGAACTAATTTTCCATTCAAAGAGGAACCCGTTTTACGTTTTGTTTACTGTAAACCTCTAGAAGCCTCAAAACGCGTGTGCAGTGGGTCAGGATGGGGGTGTATTCAAGCCACACATGCAGGACACAGCGGGATCAGTCAAACATGTAGAACCCAAAAGGCAGTTTTACTAATGATGAAACACTTCTGACAAGCTCAAGTCGTTTTTCTAGAGTCTGCTCGCTTACTGGTGCGTTGGTAAGTGCGCATCAGCCAGATACAGCCGCAATGACATGTTCACTTTGGACCTGTGTGTGTGAACTGTTGCCCTGGTTTCTGTCCATGGGCCTTTTGAAACTGTGGCGTTCACTGCGAGTCATGTGGGTAGGAACACTGGCGGCACAGAATGGCATTTGTATTCCAAAATTGCGTTGAATTGATCGTGAATTATAAACGCTTCAGTTCAGTCTTGGTTTTGCTCCTCTGTTCTACGTAAGGCTTTAAGCTTTTTGGAGAGATTGTGATGTAAAGTCTTTTTGGTGCGTGTCGGATTTGCAGCGTCCAGGAGGGAGAAATGTGAGTAGAATTATGTTGCAAAGTACAACTAGTTCAAAATATCAATTGAGTGATTTTATCCTGGCGCTCACTAATTAGCGCTGATTGCTCGTCTCTGCAGAGGAAGGAGCCGCCGGAGTGAGAGGCTGAGTGCTGCTGCCCCCATGTGGCCACTGAGAGGAACTGCACCTTATGCAACATTTCTAGCTCCATTTGTGGAAAGGTCAGTCAATAGGCTTCAGTGCAGGTTAATTGCCAACTGATTGAATGAGATGATGATTATTTTATGTATACTAAGGAGCATTTAAAGTAGAAAACAGTTTGACCTACATTGATTCTTTTGAATGGTAAATGTAAATGCTTATTGTTATTTTGTCTAAAACACTATACTATCACTTTATCACTTTTTAATCAGGTTTTTTGTTTTTATATAACAGGGATTGTTATGAAAACTGCATTTTCTTAATCAAGTCCACTCACTGAATGGGTAATACTATAATACTATACTACTACTAATACTATAATACTATTTTTCACTTAGTAAGATTCAAAAAAATTTTTTATTTTATTTTTTTTTCATTTTGGATGTTTTATTGCACTGAAAAACATTGATACTGTGAGCAGGCTTGCATCTCCACAAACCGGATTTCCCTGGGCAAGGGACTTGGAAATGTTGTATACCACATTTTAGTGAAGGTTTACTATGGAAGATAATTTGTTCCATCAGATTTTGAATTTTAAACACCACCGAATTTCTCACTTCTCAAATCTGAAAAAAGATGTTTGAATTATTTTTATTCTGAATTTTAGCTGCTGAAATTTTTAAGTGCACTTTTTCAAGATGTTTCAAAAAAAAAAAAAAAATGTCACCTTTAGATATTCACTGCGTATTTCCAAGCCCTGAAATTCAACAGTTAAAATTCAAAGTGTAAAATTCGCAATAAAAAATTTGCAGCAAAGATCCAAGATGTCAAGGCAGAAGCAATCGATCCAGAGTGAAAGAGGAGGATAGAGGCTGTTTCCTATTGGCCGTTCTCATCTGTGGGCGGGGTTTGAGGTTTGGATGAGGCTAATTCTGACCAATCAGATCGCTTCACTGCACCATTTCCTGTTTGTTACTAAATTAGATCAGTTCACTTTGGATCATTTGCTTCTGCCTTGGGATCTTGGATCATTCCTGCGAATTTTTTTACTGCGAATTTTACACTCTGAATTTTGACTGTTGAATTTGAGGACTTGAAAATATTTGCGCTGCATGTGAAATTTTAATTTTGAATTTGAAACACTTTGAAATGTACGTGAAATTTCAGCAATTAAAATTCAGTACAAAAATAATTCAAACGAGTTCAGAGTTACAAAATTACAAAGTGAGAAATTCAACAGCGTTTAAAATTCAAAATCTGATGAAACAAATTATCTTCCATAGTTTATGGGATTTATAAAACACAGTGGAGCATTTCCTGCATTTCCATGACACGTTTATGCGTAAATGAAACAAATCAACACTTCAGATATGTTTTTGCTTAGGAAACATTACACAACAGTACGACATAGATGAGAAAATAGCATTTTAATGTCTTTAATGTTCACATATGGCTCAGATTATAGCAGCTAGTGTACATCATTTGGTAAAAAATTATTCCATAAATTTTCAAACCAAAACCACAGCCCTGCCCACAAAGATTATCACTAATTAGTTACTGTGTGTGTGTCCTGTTTTTCACTTACAATTTGTGGGTGGCGATGTTATTAAATTGCAATTCCCTGATTCAACATAACATTTGGAAACGACACTATACTGGAGTTTTGATTTTCCATGTATATGATTATGGCCGAAGGCGACAATATTACGGAGTTCTTGCTTTGTCAGTAAAGCTGAATTAAACCGTCAGAGAATCCAAGCCGACCGCAGCACTTATGGTTAGAAATAATACAAGGGGTGTGAAGCCAAACAAGAGTGAGCTAATTTATTTGGCTAACTGCACCCAGCTGCTGAAATACTTAAAAAAGGCCCATATTACGCATTTGATCTATGTTCTAATGTTGTTTTCCTCATCAAAAACATATCTGGAGTCGTGTTTTGTCTCATTCGCACGTGTTTAACCCACAAATTGTGCACATTTAGGTCGAGTTTTTTCTCTCTAAATGAAAATGCTGTTCCACTGTGTGATGTCATATGGTAATACAGTGGGTTTTTAAACTTCACTAGAATTATTTGGATCATTTCAGACCTGGAATTGTCTGAACTAAAGGTAAAAAGTAGTTGTGAAACGTAATAAAATCAGGTCATCAAGTGGAACAGATCATTTTGGAGATTTGGAGATGCAGACAGACTAAAAGTTGCAGGGTTAAAACACAACTCCAGGTATATTTCTGAGGAGGTAATAACATTTTGACGTCACTTAAAGCTCACAAGAGTAAATTTTGCGTAATATAGGACCTTTAGATTGCATTGCACAAGCCTATTCACCAGGCTATAAGCAAAAGTCTTCTCAACCGTGAAGCCAATTAGAACAACACAAGTGAGCGTCTAATATTACCAGTGATAATGACTTGTAATTGGCTTGCATTAAAAAGTGTATTATAGCTAACATCCATCTGTACTCAGTTCCCCAGAGGATGATTTGCTTTTAAATGTCATTTGCAAACAGCCGCGGCAGCTGCAATAGCACAAAACTGGAGGTATCCCAAGTGGATTGTTGTATCCGCAGTTAGGGAGCCACCTGAACAGCTTTAGGATAGAAGGAATAAAGATGGAGATCGTTCCCAAGAGAAACTGCAGACACTGAGAAGGCACTCGGAGATATAAGAGCAGATGGTATTAAGAACTTGATGGCAAAGTGGTTAGCATTTATGTAACGCATTAATAGATGATGAACCCAATTCAGTCTGAGATGATGATTTAGAATTGTGTTTAATTTTGTGAAACCATGGCAACTACTGTATTCTACACCATTTAATTACGTCACCTCCTGTGGATCTATGAGGACGTCCTCTGTAAAGTGATGAGGTGCTGGGTTTATATGGATTTTGTCATGGTCATGGTGCTTGTCCAGCTGGCTTCAGCTCTCACCTCAAGGCAAGAAGGTCCGTGGTTCAATTCCCAAACCAGACGGGGCATTCTGTGTGGCGATTGCTTGCTCTCCAATGTCTGCATGGGTGTGTGCCGGGCATTCCAGTGTTCCAGACCTCCAGCGAGGTAAGCCTAACCATGATCCTGGCTTTTTTGCCAATAAAATTCACAGCCAGAGTAGCCACAGGTAAGACAGTCTGACAAATGAAGGACCATTTATTTCATATTTTTAGAAGACAAGGGACCATTGTGTTAACTGTAATTACTCTTGTGCATGTAGCTTGGCTTTGCAGCGCTGTTTACGGGCTCCTGAGCCAACACTTTACTCCATTGGAGTGAAAGTTGTGTGAGGTAGTTAAAAGCCCTTTCATAAAATAAACAATACATTTACAAGAAACCTCAGACTGGAGACTCCTGAAGGCAGTTAGAGTGTGGTGATTATTAAGTATTATTAACAGAGCCAACCAAAAATAACAAAGAGTCTTATAGATACTTAAAAAGTGCATTTATTTATTTGGTTCTTTAGTCAAATCTGTCTTTGGTCACACAGTTAACAGGAAACAAAAACAAGCATCACAATTACTGCAGCAGCTCAAGAGTAATGTTTGTCAAATTTACTGCCCAGCAGAAATTTCTAAATATTATAGGATATAGTTTTGACTATTAAAGTCTCTCTAATGTGTTATGTCATTAGAGGATTGAGAATAAATAGTTGCTGAAATGAAGGACCCAAAGATTTGGTCGATTTGATGAAAATACTGCCACAGTTTAGGGATGCTCAGTTTGTTTCGTTACATTGATAGCGGACACATAAATGGGTAAAATATATCACATAAAGACAGGAATATAAAAACATGCAAACAAGCGTCACTCGAGACTAGCACGAAAAGCTTTGGCAACATTTAGATGTCTTCATAAAAAGGAGTAGAAAATTGCTTAGTTTAACAGCCCTAGGCATAGTCAGTATAATGGATCCTTTCAAACATGCAGAAAGTTTTAAATGCCTTAACAACTTTATAAAAGGACAGACATTAAAAGTTGTACATAAAAACATTTTCAGACATCTTTTTTCAAGTTAAGGTTAGCCTGATGACAGCATCCATCCCCACTTTCTGCTTTTCTCTTTGTCTTGTCCCAACATGCTCCGACATAACTTGTGTGGCCTTCATCACAACCACTGCACTTTACCAGACATCCCACTTCATTAACACTCATAATCTGATCTGGCTGATCGCTTTGGCACAGGTACCGGGACAGAATCCGCATTTAACACATTTAATGGTCTTCATAAAATAAATGAATCTGTTAAAGTAGTCTTTACACGCATGTTAAAAGAGTTCTTCCAGCTCCATACATGAGTGCTAGTGCTTCTTCTCGAGGTAATTTGAGGGGACCCATCCTTTCCTTGGTCGGCCATTGTCCAGAACTTTGCAATACCACCAACCGTTTGGATTCCGTTCCAGAACTTCCAAAGATGTGCCCTCGGGAAAGCCCATGGTTTCCTCATCCCCATGGTAATCCGCAATAGACACGTACACATCTCTTAGATTGTTGTGGATGATGTGCGGTTTTGGTTTAACGGTAGAAATGGGCACAGCGTTCTTCTGAGAGCCGTGGCTCAGAGATTCAGAGCTCCCATTTCCTGACCTGTATCTGTTTGGAAGTGTGATGTTATTTGGGGTGAGATTCCGAGGAACAGTGCCGAATGAAGCATTCCGACGCACTGTGGGGCTGGCACGAGGGTGGTCTGTGGAATTCAAGGACTCGTTTCTTCTCAGGGAGCTGACAGGGCTGGGGCCATCCATAATGGGGGCGGATATGAAAACAGACTGAGGCCTGACAACCTGCTGCTGCTTGGTGCTATTTTGTTTTTTGGATGCGCCAAACAATCCTAAAGGTTTGGTGAAGCCACCTGGAGGTTTAGATGGAATAGGTGGAGTGACTTTCTTTAAGTTTTGGTTGATGTTGTTCAGAGCTTGGACTCTTTGCTCATTCTTCTCCAGACTATTGGACTTACTGAGACTTTTTGTGGGAGAGCCGTCCGATTCTGATCCCACCATCTCGTCTTGTTGCCTGACTGGTTCCAGGTAGTAGGTGGGAGCCCAACCTTCATTGTCGCCCCAACGGATGTACCACCAACCACTCTCCTGCTTCTCCAACACTTCGACCTCCACTCCTGCAGGGAAGCTGACCTCAGACTCTTGCACTTTTTCATAGGGGTCTGTTGTGCGATATTGCATGCAGCCTTCCAGGTCGGAGTCACCTCGGCTTCCTTTGGAATAGTTGGAGGAAAGATCAGATGTACTTTGAGAAGAGAAGGAATCTTCAGATGAAACCACAGAAGCAGTCTCAGAATCTTCACCTTTGGAGGTTTTGTTGCCGTTTTTGAGTTGCCCTGTTGGACGCAGCTGTCTTCTCAAAGTACTGATATCCATTTTCTCAGCGCTCGGGGTTTTGGCCATATGAGGTTTAGGCCTCACCACTGGTTTGAGTTTTGCAGACGCCTTAGTGGAAGGGGAGTCCTTGTTTTCGTCTTTATCTTTCTTTGGCGTGGACTCAGTTGAGGCAGATTTTGGGCTGGGCATATCTTCAGATTTTGCAAAGGAGCTCCCATTTAAATCGATTTTAAGTTTGCTGCCTGCAGGTCTCCATCCTCCTGGTGAAGGGTTAGAAGCGGTCTTGCCAGAATCAGACAAAACACTTGTCTTGGAGGAATTTGATTCCCGACTGCACTGGCGTTCCGGGGTCTCTCTGAAGGGCCAAAAGCCGTCATTCTCATAGATACACTCTTTTTCCGCTTCGGCCTCTTGGCTATCTTCAAATGACTCGCCCATTTTGAAGGAGGCACTGTGGAGAGAAGATGCTGGGGAGGGCTTGGACGAAAGTTGAGATCCTCTTTCAGAAGAAGTGTCCTCCATTTTTGTATCCACCAAGGATCCTTCTCCTCTCAGAAACTCAAACTCCGACTCGAGGTCTAAATCGCCGATAGCAGGAACATCGTATTCTGGTTCCTCATAGACAGGTCTGCTCGGAGATACAGGGGACTCTGGAGCTTCAGACCCAGGACTGCTCGGGGGTGCAGTCTCCACCGAATCTTGCTTTTTGACAGGGGGAGCGGGAGGAGGAACTTTGGGGCGACACAGGGTGCTTGTTCTGCGGTTCAGATTGGGCTTTTTGCGTTTGTCGATGTACGAACATGGGGCCCATCCTTCTTTTTCTCCAATCTGGACATACCACCAGCCCCCAGAATTCTTTTCAATCACCTAAAAAAAACAATCTTAAGTTAGTGAAAATTCATAAACTAAACAAAAAAAATTTAAAAATCAGGTGAAGTCTTACATCTGCTTTCTGTCCTCCATTGAAACTGATGCCATCTGATATACAGGACTGGAAATCTGCAATGGTGTAGTACTCAGCTTCAACTGTAGGGGCCTCTGGTGGGGAGGGCAGCTGGAATCCCTAATTTAAAAAAGTAATTATAACCAGAAAAAATATCTCGTTTTACTGATCTTGGGTAAGAGCATTTAAACCATTTTGTGAACTTACCAATGTGGCGTCTCTTCGTGGGGGAGGTTTTTGCCGGAGAACTGGAGACCCTGTAGAGCATAAAATGATAGATCTTAAGTAGTTTGTTTGTCAAAAACTTATGGTTTTACTAAAAGAAAGTAGAACATTACTACACGATGACGTATTTATTATTGCCAAGTCGCCTGGTAAGTAAATGAATTGATACAGCAGTGAAACAAATTGACGCTTTTCATATTGGTGCATCTTCTAGAAATGTAAAGCTTCCATTTGTATGTTTTTCATAGTCTTCTAGAACCTGACTTGGAGATGACTTATATTTCCTCTCATATATGTACTGATATAACATACACCATCTAGTATGTTATATTTCTTTGCTTTTTGAGTTTTTGTTGGCCAATTTCTAATCCAATTCTTGATTCAGTGGAACAGTTATTTCGTAAAAAAGAGTTCCTAACCTATCTCCACGCGATGAGGAGCGATGCGAGCTACAGCAGGTGAAGCCGGCTCGGTTTTGTTCTTGGTCTCGGATTGGCTGTTGCCGGGGCTGGACTCTGGACAGGGCATCGGGAGGCTGATCTCCTTCTTGGCCACCTGGGGGCTCTCTGGGACCCCTTCACTCTGGACGTCCTTCTCGCTGGAGGTCTTTTTATTGAGCAGGTTGCTAATTTCCATGATGTTACCGATGATCTCCACTGGACCCGTAACCGGCTTCTTGCTGCGCGGACTTAGATCGTCTTTTACTTTCTTTAGGTAAGACGCCGGAGCCCAACCCTCTTTGTCCTGATATCTATAAAAACGCCGACACAAGTTGCGTTCAATATAAGCTTAGAATAAAAATCTTGTTTCAAACGGTATGAAACTTACCTGATGAACCACCAGCCTTCAAGGTTTTTTTGAATGACTTCCACGATGACCCCTTTCTCAAAAGCAATTTCATCTTTGCCCTGACTGGAGTAGGCCTGCACCGTGACGTACTTCTCCTCTGTCAAAAGCACAACAACAAAAATCCCATTTAAGTTTTAGTGCACCGCCAAGACATCTGGGCTGTAACTCTATAAAAGTCAGCAATGAAATACGACCATAAGATATAAACAGAGAAATGGAAATCAAATTAACACGCAGAAATATGTTTAAAGTCATTATTCTGCTCCTTATTGCTTTATTATAATCATTTGATGTCATAATTAGTGCATCTCTTCTTCTTCTTCTCTGCTTCAATAGTGTTTGTAGCATGTAGCATGAGTTATTGTTCTTTTTGGCCGTGTATCCGCCAGCTGTAGCAGTAAAAGTGCTGTGTGTATAAAGTGCTCCTTGGCGTACACTCCTGAATCAGTTTTACCAGTAAAATTTTATGAAACAAAATGCACTTTATAACCGAGTAGATACACGTAGTAAATATTCAAGCTGAGATTAAAGTTGGATATGAAATAGCTGTACGTGGGCTGTCGTGGATGCCCGCCAGATAAACATGTCAGCTGTGTTCTTATATAGTGCTTATATGTAAAGTATGTATGCAATAAGTACGCATGAAAAATCAAAGTAATGATCTCTGGTTGCAACGGATTATTAATTGTGACTGAAATGAAATGTACTGATTAGAAATGTTTTGAAGTAACGATCTGTGTTGATGTGTTGTCTGGAAAAGGGAAGAAGGGCAGACAGCAGAAGATTAAGACTTTTCTTTCTACTGCTTTTCATTCAGTTTTTGTATTTGGATGTGACACAGTTGATGGTTTTTTATGCTTTATGAATGAAATAAACATGAACTAAACTACTTATGTGTGTTTAAGGTATTACTACTACTACTACTACTACTACTACTACTCCTGCTGCTACTGCTACTACTACTACTACTACTACTACTACAAAAATTTAACAGCCAAAACTTGTCAACAAGGTAAATACATGTCCTGTTGTCTCATCCAAAAATAAGTTTAGCTACTACTACTTACTACTACCTAGCCACTACCACTACCACCTATTGCCTACCTACTTCCTACTACTATCACAACTACTACTAGTACTAGCACTACCACCACCAATACTGCTCCCTTTTGCAAACAAAAGAGTTGCAAATAGCATATAATACTAATACTAATAATACTAATACTAATACTAATACTAATACTAATACTAATACTATTACTAATACTAATACTAGTAATAGTAATAGTAATAGTAATAGTAGTAACAGTAGCAGTAGCAGTAGTAGTAATAATAATAATAATGTATTTAAATTTTTTAGGGGGCATTTCTGGTGATCATTAGAATATTACATTAAATTTGCATAATTATTATTAAACCATTATGTAAATACAGTTAAAACTACGATTTCCTCTCCTTTCTCACAATATATACTATCATGATGTTTTCCTCCTTGTGCTATTTCCTGTGATGTGTTCATTATGACATCCCGACGCCGTCCTTGGCCCGGTGACAGTGAGCGTCGCCCCTGAACGCGCCGCCTAATTGAGCTCCCGCTGATTTACACATTCCCACAAGGCCAAAGGGGCACGCAGAGACACCGCTTCCTGTCATTACTGCCCATTCCTGAGTAAACAGAGACAGCTCGCGGAGGAGAAGAGGTGCGTTCAAAGCCCTGCCCGGAGGAGTCGAAAACGTGGCGCCTGGAGTCCAAAACCTCCCTCCCAGAAAAAGGTCCAGAAAAAGTCCATTTGTCTTGGAGCTAAGTAGCGTGTGTGGGCTGGCATTTCCCTTATACCAGCAAAACTCCAGTCTGCTACATGGGCATAGCATATTTTCGTGCACTTTATTTTTATTTTCTCTGAATCTTCCTTTTT
>KN507551.1:0-12856 GCA_000787155.1 Scartelaos histophorus | reverse complement strand
GTTCCGGCTGGTCGAATGCTTTTCCTCCGACCAGCCTCTTTCAAACAATCTCCAGTGGTGCAGCGAAGGGAAACTTTGAATCAGATGCTATGCGAACCACAACATGCATCGCCTGCATCACAGTTATAAAGGATTTTTGTGCAGTCAGCAAAACATCACTCATATTTTTTTTCTTCTTCTTCTCTTTTTTTTTTTTTCTAGCACAAGGCTGTGTTTCAGGCCCAGGGTGGAAACAGCCCCGGTCCAGAGAGGTTTTCTAGGAACGCCTGCCAAGCAAAAAAGGGTTGAACTCAATAGCCTATCCGAGCTCCTCCTGTCGAATGTCCGGGCCGAGTCTTATGTGACGAAGGGCCTTGGACTTGATAAGAACATCTGCGAGACCAAATGACTGTAATTATCCTGCTGAGAATAACAAGATTGTTTGAGGATTGTTTCATTTCGTGCAGCGAGCCAAAATGCTGTTGTTTGGTAGATAGTACATTTACTCCACTCGTTTTTGAAAGATTTTGTTATAATGTTGTTTTGCTTCATTTGTTTCGCACATGTTTAACACACAAACCCTGCGTAATTAGCTACTTCTCTCAAATAGAAAACACTCTGTTCCACCTAGTAATACAGGAAGTGCTCCACTGTGTTTTTAAACTCCATTCACCTTTACTATTATCATTTGGATGGTTTCAAACTTCAAATGATTATAGTAAAGGTGCATGGAGTTTAAAAACACAAGGTGGAGCAGAGAAATACAGGAAGTACTACGCTACTACTACTACTACTACTACTACTACTACTACTACTACTACTACTACTACTACTACTACTACTACTACTACTACTACTACTACTGCTACTACTACAGCTACTACTGCTGCTCCACTGTAAAAGTACTCCACTGTGTTTTTAAACTTCAATCACCTTTACTATAATCATTTGAAGTTTGAAACCATCCAAATGATTCTAGTAGAGTTTAAAAACACAGTGGAGCCCTTCCTGTACTACTATGACATCACAAGGTGGAGCAGAGTAATACAGGAAGTGCTCCACTGTGTTTTTAAACTCCATTCACCTTTACTTTTATCATTTGAAGTTTGAAACCATCCAAATGATTATAGTAAAGGTGCATGGAGTTTAAAAACACAGTGGAGCACTTCCTGTATTACTATGGAGGTGGAGCAGAGTAATACAGGAAGTGTTCCACTGTGTTTTTAAACTCCATTCACCTTTACTATAATCATCTGGAAGGTTTCAAACTTCAAAATTGCTACTGAAAAAAAGCTAAAAAGCAAATGTTAACTGGAAAACTACAGCTTCATGACATCACAAGGTGGAACAGAGCGTTTTGAGAATTGCAGATATTACAAAATTCTAACATGCGTCAATTTTGCGTAATATAGCGCTTAATAATTTAGTAGTTTTTTAACACTATACATTTCACTCCTATTTGAGTAATATATTTAAAGTACAACAAGTACATGATGTGGTCACTTTTCCAGCTGTTTGTAACAAGAAACAAATGCTGAAATCATTTATTATCGTCAACATCAGCTTTTCTTTCAAATATGATTTAGCATTGCCATTTATTTGTGGCCTATCCTTTTCAAATAACAGATTCTGTGCTTTATGTTTTATTCTAATCACATAAACAACTTCAAATCAGAAATTATGTCCAGACCGTTTCTACTATTTGGGTAGTTTCCCCCAAATACTTATTTTGACATTTTCTTCATTACTCTTGAGGACATTTTGAGCACTTGGAAATCTTAAATACTACAGAAGTACTTCTAGAGAATCATTACAAGCATTAGCAAAAAGAGCTCTGATGGGCTGCACGGACAATTTAGGGCGCATTAAAGATCTTATTACGCAAAATGGATTCTTGCAAACTTTAAGCCGTGTTAGAATGTCGTTTCCGCCTCAAAAAACATAACTGGAGTTGATTTGAGTTATTTATTATTATGTCTACACTTCTAAAGCTCAAAATACTCTGTTATAAAGCTGTAGTTTTCCTGTAAACTGTTAATTTTTAGCTTTTTTTCAGTAGAGACGGGCAATTTTAAGGTCTGAAATCATCCGAATGATTCTAGTGAAAGTGCGTGGAGTTGAAAAACACAGTGGAGCACTTCCTGTATTACTATGACATCACAAAATGAATAATAACTGTATTGCATATCATTGTACTTCCGTGATATGCTCATGTAGCTAATGCAAACTCATTTATTATGTTAAAAGCATTAGATTTCTGCAGAAAATAAAGCTCCAGCTCCTTTTCAGTTCAGTCGACGTTACTCGATCTCGTTTTATCAAATATTTTAAAAGTATTTCAGAGCCAATCCGAGTCAATGTGGAAGGATTTGCGTGTTTGCCAAAGGGCGCCTGAGGACTGAGCAGTGCAACTCTCCAATGATGAAACAGATGAATTAAGATTGAGGTCACGCTAATCAGACTGAAGCTTATACTTTAGTAATAATCGGGAAATTGCAGTAGCAGTAGAAGTAGTAGTAGTAGTGTTTTTAGCAATTCATAGTCTAAAATCCTATGTAATATGTCAATCCTATACACAAACGCATACTTTTATTTCCATTTTTTCCCTCCTGATTGGGTCTCTTGAGGTCGTCTTTTCATTTAAAGGGCCCGTACCCCATTCTGAACCGTGACCGAACCTGTTTCACAATCCTCTCCGTGTTGATGTTGAACCATGACAAAGATCAGGAATAATCACGGGCAGTTGTTTCCATCTGGTTCTGATCCAGCGCCGTTTCTGATTGGATACAATGGGCCTGGCACTTGTTTCCTTATGGTTCTCATCCAACAAAATCCTCCTGTCTTTTAAATTGGTAATTTAAAAAGGCAAAAACAGACTCTTTCTTTTCCTATTCCTAAACTATCCAGGCTAATACTCCAATCAACATCATTCTTTTTGTGTTCATCAACTACTACTGCTACTACTGCTTACTAACTACTGCGACTACTAACTGCTACTACTACTTACTAACTACTGCTACTACTGCTACTACTACTTACTACTACTACTACTACTAACTGCTACTACTACTACTACTGACTTACTAACTACTACTAACTACTATTACTACTACTAACTTACTAACTACTACTACTTACTAAATAACTACTACTACTTACCAACTACTGCTACTACTACCTACTACTACTTCTACTAACTACTACTAACTAACTACTGCTACTAACTACTACTACTACTAACTTACTAAATAACTACTACTTCTTACCAACTATTGCTACTACTAACTGCTACTGCTACTACTACTACTAACTTACTAACTTACTACTACTAAATACTGCTACTACTACCATTGCTACTACTACTACTACTACTACTACTACTACCAACTTACTAACTAGCTACTACTATTATTACTTACCAACTACTGCTACTACTAACTAGTACTACTACTACTAACTACTACTACTACTAACTTACTAGCTAACTACTACTACTAACTAGTACTACTACTACTTACCACCAACTAACTACTACTACTACTACCAACTTACCAGCTAACTGCTACTACTTACCAACTACTACTACTAACCAACTAACAACTACTACCACTAACCAACTAACAACTACTACTACTAACCAACTAACTACTACTACTACTACTACTACTACTACTACTACTAACCAACTCAACTACTACGACTACAACTACTACTACTACTACTACTACTACTACTACTACTACTACTACTACTACTACTAACTACTTCTAACTACTTCTACTACTACTACTACTACTACTACTTGCACTTAAAGGAAATAAATGCCATTTCCAGTCTCTGCACTGGTATTGATATATCAGGTATTGGCAGATACTTGAAAGTCAAAGTATCAACGTTGGTATTGGGACAGAAAAAGTGAGATTGTTGCATCTTAGGTATTTGTTTGATTAGCGGGCAGCGGGTGATGATGTTACTACATGAAGTATTGTTTAGACGCACACACAGTTACACAGTTAGCTGAACATGACACAGTGTGAGTGGACAGATGTGACACATGTGATGGGATCTTCCTTCACCTCGGCTCTGCTGTCGGCTGATGACCCCGCCCAGAGTCCACCTCCGGTCCAGCCTCTTCAGATGGGCCTTGTGCCTCTTTGGGACTGACGCATGTGGACAGCAGACGCACACAAACACAGAATGAAAGACACACACACGTTACAGACGCACAACACAACCAGTGATGGGAAGAACACTTTGAACATGTATTTAGTTACAGACAGTATTAGAAAGTAACTGTGCACATGTACCGAGAATACGCAATCACAACACACATTTTGAGTTAAATTACTTTTAATTTGGTGGTATTCAAATTAAATTTTTTTGGTATTTGGTCGTGTGATTTCATTTTTACACTGCACTTGCACTTGTGTGATTTTTAACTCTTCAATGAGCGACAGGAAATGCGTAAGGAACAGTGAAACATATAAATCTGTTTTTAATCCTATGTTGCTTTTGACACTATAATTTAAAATGCAACTTGATTTAAAAGTATTCAGAATATAGTACAACATCTATATGCAGGTATTTAGTGTTCTGTAACTAAATATATTTTCAAATTCTTCCTATCATTTTATAATGTATTCTATGATATGGGCCAATCAGAGGACTACTACTCTACTACTACTTCCCAACTAACTACTACTATTACTACTACTACTACTACTTCCCAACCAACTACTACTACTACTACTACTACTACTACTACTACTACTACTACTACTACTACTACTACTACTTCCCAACTTACTACTACTACCACTACATTTTATAATGTATTCTATGATATGGGCCAATCAGAGGACTGTATTCTGAATATTTTTACTTTTATATTGAGTTGCATTAAAAGATAGTACTGTCTTTACAGTATAGATACAGCTTTATATGAGTTTCCTTGTTTTTAAGGCATTTCCTATCACACATGTAGTCACTATAAGAGCAGTACCATTTTTATCACTGATTTTGTGTAGTTTGAAGCTTAAATTACACAATCAAATACCATATTGTTGTGTTCCTTTGGTTTAGGAACCAAAGGAATACAATATCCTGATAGCAATATTCTGATAGCACTCGGTACATGTCTCCATTAAGTTCCCAACACTGAACACAACACACATGGATCCAAAATGGCGCCCGTGTGATGGTTAGCCACACAGATGCACGTGACATTAGAGGAACAACATGGATGGAGGGAGGAGAGGGAGAGGACGGGTGAACAGGTGCACGGGTGAGTGGAGGTTATAGAGGAAGTGTTAAAGACGGTCGGTGTGGGTTTTAATTAGGAAGCAGTTTGGCTTTGGTTTTCTCATCCTACAGCATCTGGCGCACACATTGCGTCTGCAGGGATGCCACTCAATTAAAAGAGCAGATGGGAAGATTGCTAAGTTAAAAGAAGGACGATTTTTGTCTCATGTCGGAGCTAAGATTTACTGTTTTACTAAATATAACTCAACAGATTCAAATGTAGATGTAGAAATGTTGCCCGTTTACTCAAGATTTTGTGTGCACCAGTAATTAAGCTCCCACATTGTGCTGTTTTCTGATCTACTGTATGTCTTGTATTATGTTTTTTCCTCATCAAATACATAACTGGAGTTCTGTTTTGTTTCATTCACACATGTTTAACACACAAATCCTGCATATTCAACAACTTGAATAGTAAAGCTTCATGACATCACAAGGTGGAATAGAATTTTGAGCTTTTATCAGAATATTTTAATAATAAAAGGTGAATGAAACACAACTCCAGGTACGTTTTGAGGAGGCAACGACAATCTAATATGGGTTAAAGCGTAATATTTTTAAAATATCAACACTTTCCTAAAATAATCGCATAAGTAATTTTTTCAGGTTTTTCAGGAAACACAAAAAACTCCCCCGAAAATTTAAATTATAGCATTTATTTTTCATTATTTTAGGAAGGTGACGATATGTTAAATAAATGTATATATTTAAAAAAAAAAATCTTAAAATCAAAATAGTTTGCTATGGTTCAACATAAAATTATAAATTAAAAAACTGCCAATTGTTTTGGATTTTTAATTGTGCAGTGATAAAATTGGAGTGGGGATCCAATTTATTTTTTTTTTGTCTTTGTTCAATTAAGTTTTTTTTCTTTGTCACTGTGGAAAAATAAACTTTGTGATTTGTTTTAATTCTTGGTGTGTAATGTATCTACTGTACTTTTACTTTTTTATTTAGTAGGAATGACCTGACTTAACATTAGCACATTATAGGCCAACCATAAGACTAAACTTTAAAGGTGCACTCTGTAACTGTTGGTTTCCATAGCGATGTGCCTAAAATATTCCACAGTATGGTCATAAATTTACAAATCTAGATGGAGATTTTCAGGCAAAATTATACCACTCACAATAAGAAGTTTTGATGTTTTTAGCATATTATAAGCCATAAAAAGCACCTGTAGTCAAACCACTGCAAGATAGGATTAGGTGAATACCAATTAAACCAAAGAATTAACATCTCCATGGCAACCCGCTCCAGAAAAGTTACATAATGCACCATTAAAGGTCAAATCTGATTAAATGACTCAAGTCCAACGCCCTCGCCTGCACTCTCCATACAGTTATGTGAGATGTTTTATGGATCTATCTGCCTTCAAGCCTAAACACCAGATTTATTGTTCTATCAAATAAAAGCTAAACTAGGCGGGGGCCCCATGCTTACTCTGCAATATGGAAAAAAGGGTTTACATTTGCACTTTTCAGCAATTTTCTATTTTTTGGGGTGAAGTATCATTAAATATGAAGAGGTCGACGGGTGAGGAGCACGAGACTCGCAAGAAGATGCTTTACGATTTTTTTTTATGCCATTTTTGCGACGGGCTCAACACATACATGCTAATTATACTGACATTTTCTGTTTTCTTCTCAAATTGACAGTGAAAAAAAGTGGTTTCAACAAATTGTGAAACTGTAGCTTTCTGATGTCATAAGATATACAAGGCCAATGGGAGTTGCTATTGTTGCAGCTAGCGTAAAATGTACAGTAAAAGATATGCTGGCCACACTGCTGGAAAATGTGAAAGTTTGTTTGGAATGGGGTTATCATTATTTTCGTACCCGGAGTTGGGAGGGTTTTTTTCCATAATGCAACACAGACACTTCCAAACAATAGAATCTTAAGAGGGGATATTTGACTTCTACGGGGTATTAAATGCTAAAACGTAACATATTTACAGCACTGTGTTACATTTTATTGTTTTGGAAATGCTATATTCACAGAAAACAACGTAATAACATTTTCTATAAGTTTCATTTTTGTGTTTGATGCTCTCTGTGCTAAGTCACTCCCTCTTCAGAGCACTACTACAACACAATCAGCGTGCATCCTGGTAAATAAACTACTGCATCTGCTTTGTGAAGTGGTTATGTACAGTTTTGGATCACGCTTTTGTATATTTATGGAGAATTGTCATGTGGGAGCGTAGATGACATAAGCTCGTGGGCTGAGCACTGGACAGAATCTTCAAACTAAGTGTAAGGAGGTTTGAATAGGGCCCGGGAGAGGTCGCTAAATTACCCAAACACGCATGGATGACATTTAAAACCTCATAAGGCTTGTTTTTCATGAGGGAACAACGTTATAACATGACAGAAAGCTCCAAAAATGTATTTAGCATTATACCCCCTCTTTAAACATTGATTTACGCTGGTAAGTGTTTCAATATTCTTGGCATATATGTTCATAGTTGACAAGCAAAGCAATGAGTGTTTTCTATCAAGTTTTGGAAAAAGCTGAAATATGAACAATATGTAGTTTTATTCTTTAGTCAATCTTACTCTGGCAACTATGGACCTCTGGCTGAGTGCATCTGTCAACAACAGTCAGTTTTCACATTGCTCTGTACATTGTTGTTACGGTGGTCTTATGAGCTCAAGTTCTTTTCTTATTAACTTTTCTTTCTGCAAACTAGGCACTTTACTGACAGTAAAATTATGCAATAATTCAGCATTGCATCATCATCCAATCATTTTGGTTTGTCTACTCCCGTTATATCATCTGGGTTACTCTGATCCAGAACCACCGCCTATATTTTGAAATGTTAAAAGGAGTGATCCCACGCTTGGCTATTGCTCATGTTCAAATATGTGTTATCTGAAAAGTCACGGCGATGACATCCTTTCGCAAACTTTTTGGCTTCCATGTCGACACGCCAAAGCTATCCTGAAGTCTGGAGTTTTTCTTATAGATTTCTGGATTGTTCTGGTGGCCTTCAAAATCTACTGTACTTCTACTGCACTAGGCATTACTGATACTTTGCAGTGACGTAACGCTGGAGGTGTACTACATGTATCTCTATTGGTGGATTCAACTGTTACCATGGCGACATGATGCTCACATTTGCAAAAGCTTCCAAAAATGTTTTAAGATTGTCTGAAAAGTTAAGAAAAAATACAAAATGGATTTAAATAGCACATCTTCGTGAACATGGGATCAATTCAAGCATTCATGGTCTTGTTTAGGAGTTTGATTTTCAACAAAAAAGCTCAGAGTGGCTACTAATGCTACATAGTTTTCTGTGTACATTCCAACCAAATCAATTCTTTCTGGTCAGATTGTGTAAAATAATGCTCAGATTAAGTCTAACTTGAGTAACAGAACAGAGGTAACTTCTAACAGAGCAGTGCTTTGAGTTAGCATCACACCCCCAGAGATACTTGATGACATCAGCTGCAAAGTATCAGTAACCAGGCCTTCTATGATAGCGCCAAACAAAACTGCATGTCAAATATTCCTTTAATTAACAACTCATATAAATTAATGAAGAGTTGCATATATTTTATTCCCTGCTGGCCGGTCAGTCACACACGGCTCTTTCATGGGCGAATAGTATATCCAAGTCTTGTACAGCCCATTAGTATACAGAATTTACAGTTTGCAGCGGTTTCGTGGTCTAGCGCTCCTCCCCTCTGTTTACCGAGGCCTGAATCTACACTAAAGCCAACTTGTTCTGACCATTTCGGGGTAGAAAAGTAGAGCTCAAGGTGAATTTGTTCCATTTTGTCACAGATTAGGTGGGCGCTAGAACAGAGAGGAGGCCTGTGTCTGTGGGGCTTGTCTTGTCTTCAGTGGGTGGACGGGGGGGAAGGTGTTTGTGGGATTTGAAAGATGTTCACCTTCTCCGGATTTCGAGGCCCCCAGCTCCAGGTCATCACGGGTGCCGCTGTGGGAGTTCAGATAGGTGGCGGGGACCCAGCCCTGCTCCTCTGCGGTGCTCACGAACCACCAACCTGCACACAAGTTAGGTTTACTGTTAAGACAGGCAGCTTTTCTTTTAGTTTACGTAAAAATCGGTGGAGGATCTACCCAAAATTAACACGTTTTTCAAGGTACTTTGGAGGGAAAAGACACACAAATGCACAAAAGGCAACAGAATATTCATGGACATGGACACGAGCAGGCGATGGACCCACCAGGGACCATCGGGGTTTGAAGTCTGTTCAGTTCGGTAATTAAGCACATGTACTGCACTGTTGCGTGATAAAGCTCAAAACACATTCATTTGATTTTGAAACTGTCTTCGGTTCAAAAAACTATTTGGAAGACACGACTCTGGACATGGAATTAATCGTCGCGAGTCACACGAAGCGCGGCGGAGGACGGCGGAGACTCTGCGAACGCTCCATAAGACCGAAAATCAACCCTGATCTTTCCATCTGATATTATTTCTGAGATACAATCCAAACCCAAATATGTATAAGGGCCCTTGAGGAAGAGCAAAGTGCAGACTAAAGCTGTTTCATTATAGAGGAGGATGGAGAAGGATACGGCTAAACATATGCAGACGATTCGCCGTGGCAACCCATGAAAGAAAACACCCATATACGGAAAGCCCCACGAAAACTCTATAAGCTCGATGCTGCTTATATATTTACTTGTCACACCACATCTAAATCTACTTTAAATTACACTACAGATTGACGGTCTATCGCGTGTATCGCCGAATATGATTTCTCCGTTTGTAATCCGACACCTCTTTTCATCTCGCTACGATGAAACAAATAAACAAGAGGATATAAACAGTGTAATTGTGCTGACTCAGTGATTTGGGCTCGACGGCGGGAGCCAAGATCTAAAGTGGAAACACTAGATGCAGGTCCGCGCAAATGTGCTTTCCATAAAAATCGCTATTGCTTCAGCCGGGTACAGAAAATACGATGAACTGTCACTGGCCGAACGTTCGTATTTGCAACGATACGCGTGATTTCGATGGGTTTTTTCGGGCATGACGGCGGCGCTGCAATGACAAAAGCCTAGATGAAAATCCTGCCACGCTTGAAATAACAAAATAAGAACGTGAAAAGACATTCTATAAGTTAAAAGTCTGGTGTTATGCTGAGTCTACATTTTGAGTCATCTACAAATGTTCTTCTGTGTTTTGTTTTTTTTTAAATGGATTGTATTTCCCAAATCCATATCCATAAAGACAAAATTCTAGCTGAGGCACAAGCTAAGAAGCTAAATATGGACATATGAGATGCTATAGGCTTTTTACACCATATGTAACACCAAATGTGTCACATCACCAGACCTTCCAGAAGAAAGACTCAAAGACCTTCCAGAGAAAACACTTTAATAACAAAATAAGAACGTGAAAAGACATTCTATAAGTTAAAAGTCTGGTGTTATGCTGAGTCTACATTTTGAGTCAACTACAAATGTTCTTCTGTGTTTTTTTTGTTTTTTTTATGTTTATTTATCAGGGTTTTTTTTTTTTTCATTTTAAGAAAAAGATACATACAAGATGAATACATACATACATACACATGAATACATATGCATATACCCACAAAAAAAAAATGTTGCTTTAAATTTGTGTTCCCCAAAGAAATGTTCCTAAAACATTTATCTCCATGGAAAATATAGATGTGGAATCATGCAGCCTGCAGAAAGTTACGCAATGTTGCTTTAAATGTTCCTAAAACATTTATCTCCATGGAAAATATATATGTGGAATCATGCTGCCTGCAGAAAGTTACGCAATGTTGCTTTAAATTCCATACACAACCAGAGTTCCCGCTGCTGTTGGCTCTTCTACATTTAAAAATCATCACTGCGTTGCCTTTATTTGTTTCCATACACATCATTACATGTTACGCAATGAGAAATACCAGCGTTATGTTGCCGGGAGAGATAGTAAAATCCTGAATATGCTTCGTATAAGAGTCTATAGGAGTTTTAATACGAACTACTTAGCAAGAAACCCCATTGACAAAGCTGGCAGGAGACGGGCTTTATACATCTTATTTGTTGTGGTAACAGAAATACAATATGGCCGACAGCTGCAGGGACAGGCCATAAAGAGGCTGTAACTGTTCCATCGCACTTTCACACATGGACCGCAGAGTTTACATGTGTCTTCTGTCCTGTATTTACTACAACACCAAAGAGAAAAAATAAATCAACTGAACAATATAAGTATAGAAGTAAAAAGGACAGCGTAGTTTTGGCATATGTGATTCCAGTTACTGCAGTCCTTATTAGTACTGTGGGTACTACATGTATTAGCGCTCATACTTCTACTACAATATCTACTGCCACAGATACTTCAGCTTACTACTTAGTTTGAACACTACAATTTCAACTGTTTTTATCATATTTTATTACTTAAACAACTTCTACTCCACATTAGCTCAAATGTTGTGTTCCAGTTTGTAACGTCATGTGATGTCAAGTTAACAGCTACATTTTATCTTTTGTTCAGAACAAATCAACAATTCCATATCTGAAATTATCCGTATTCCTCTAGTGAAGGTGTGTGGAGTTTAAAAACACAGTGGAGCACTTCCTGTTTTACTGCATGACATCACAAGGTGGAGTGGGGTGTTTTCTGCTTGAGAGAAGAGCCAAATATTCAGGATTTCTGTGTTAAACGTGTGTGAATCAAACCAAACACGACTCCAGGGGGTTGACGAGGAAACAACATTATAATAAAATAATAATAAAAATAGTGTAAAATGAGCCCTTTAATAAAACTGCCATTTCTTTACATGCATTATTAATAGTTGCTTAATATGCTTTCAATATTTGACAACCTGACATGAAAAATACATAATACACACACAAAAAAATATATATATGGCTTTGCTCTTATTTGATTTTACTGGTTTATTGTTTTAATCTGTGTTTAATGAGTGTTTATTTTATTATTATTTTATTATTGTTGCTTTTAGTCTGTATTTGTGCAGCACTTTGGAAACTGTTTTTTTATGAAATGTGCTATAGAAATAAAGTGGATTGGATTGGACAAAACAATATACACCAATATGTCCTCTTACTTTTGCTATTCTTTGTTAATAATCTATTCTCGAATGACCATCAGTGCCCTTCTTCACCTCTCATCTCATATCTCTAACATAAATAAGTGGAGCTGTTAGGTCACGCTATAATTCCTCCCATCTAACTTATCGATCTGTTCTCCACCGTGTCAGCTGCGGCCATATTTACCGCTGTAAATGCTAACGAAGGCCGCTGATGTAAGATTTTGATGGGCTTAGAACGTCGCCTGGACCGGTGCCGATGCGTCCACTATATGTAATTGTATTGGACGGGAAGTGCTGACCGGCTCTCTGCATTAACACCGATGTCGGCTGCTTAGTGTAACTATAAAATGTGTTAAAGTGAATGACACGCTGCACAAAACAAGGGTATTGATATATAGACTAATGGTGTTGCTGACTGTCAGTGCACTTAAAAGCATTTTATGGCGGTTTTAATGTCTAATGGAGATAAAGGGAAGTAATATTACAGATTTTGCAATGTAACACAGCAAGTCAAATGAGTACGGAGCTCCATA
>JACN01045609.1:0-15207 GCA_000787155.1 Scartelaos histophorus | reverse complement strand
TATATACATATATATACATACACATGTATTTTTACTTTTCCAAATGTTTTTATTTAGTTTGGCAGTATAATTTTAATTTTAAGTATTAATTTTTGCTTCCCACCATCCATATTTTATTATTTGTTGAGAACCTTTAAATATTGATATTTTAACTGTAGAATTTCTTTAGTTTTTATGTACCTTGTTTGTAATATATTCACATTTTGGTAGCGTTTTGGTATTCTATGGTGTAGATGGTTTTAATCTCAAATTTAGCCTTTTAGGTCTTATCCGTGATCTGATTTAATCCTAGCTTTGTCCTTTCATTTATCTCTGGTTTAGCCCTGGTTCTGGTCTTGATTATCTCTTCCAGATCAGACCAATTTGAGCCCAGGTTCAGTTCAGTTTATGGCAGTGCTTCTGTTTCGATTGGCCCTCGTTTAGAAATGGCTCAGTTCCTGTTTAGTCCTCGTTCAGACCTGGTTAAACTCTTGGATGCCGTTTTTGCGAGCGTGTTCAGTAACCGTATTTATCCCCGAGCGGCGGGGAGGAGCTGAATCCGGGGCCACGGTAGGACTCTGGTATGTAGGCTGGCGTTCTGTAAGTGTGTCATCCCGCTCGGCTTAGGCTGCTGGGGTGAGGGGACGGGATAAAACGGGCTCCAGTGGCGACTGTGGAGAGCACGGCGATGGCCAACTGCAAGAAAAGGAATGACGATGAGTAGATGGTACAGATTAGCTGGAGAGAGATAAGCAGAACGACGCAAGGCCATAAAAAGGTAGAACAAATAGAATATGACGGCTTGAGTGTGGTTTCGTTAGAGTGAATGATTAGCGGTAGGAGAGGCTGTACATAGGTCTGTTAAGGAAGATCATTTTGCGTCACATTCTTAATTTTAATACCACTGAATTTCTCACTTTGACTTTTCAAATTTTAGTTATTTTCTATTTTTATCCTGAAGTTCCAGCACAATGTATCGTTACTGACATACAAACGATCATACTGAAACTACTTTATGGCACTGACACAATAACAATAACGCAAGATAATCCCAGTAAACCCTTTTAAATAGTTTTATTCAAAAGGCCTGAGCTGCTAACAATACATGACAGAATGGACCAATAAGTGGCCACAGAATTTCAACCCTCTACAGCTTAAATCTTATTGTATTAAAACAAAAATGGCACAAATCTCCCCACTTGTACAAAGAAAATGTTCACACAATAAATATTAAGCCTCAAAATGTATTGCTTCTATAGAATTATTTAAAAAAATCCACATTGGACCATCCCCAGCATTGAGTTTGAAAAGTGCTTTAGGTCTTTTGAGATGCTTTATATGTTTTTAAATGTTGTTTAAGTTGACAGATTAGTGATCCCCTTACTTTTTTGTTAACTA
This sequence comes from Scartelaos histophorus, assembly GCA_000787155.1. Taxonomy (NCBI): domain Eukaryota; kingdom Metazoa; phylum Chordata; class Actinopteri; order Gobiiformes; family Gobiidae; genus Scartelaos; species Scartelaos histophorus. The sequence goes on along the minus strand of JACN01045609.1, from coordinate 13,830 downwards.
TTAAGTCTAATACCTCAAAAGGACTGTGGGTAATGCTTCCAGTGACATGCATCAACTTATAATCATTATGTTAATAGGTGTACAACAAGCTGCTCCCGTCGAGTGCTTAAAAATAGACGGCGTCTCTTTCCTGCTCTGAGCAAATCCACCCAAAACCTGTTCAAATCCCACTTAAAACCCACTCGCGCCCCAATCAAAACCAGTTCAGATCCTCCTTAAGACCAGTTCAAACACCGCCCCGTCATCAAAGGAAAGGAACCTTTACCTTTTAATGAAACACGAGGTAATGGCAAGTCAAAAAAGACCTAAAAAGATGAACATTTTTGGCAATGATTCTTTACTAGGGTTGTCAGAAGTTTAGAAAATACTAAAAATAATATTGAAACTAAATACTTTTGAGCAGGAAATGAAACTTAATGATGAGGTTGTGCACATAAACTAGTAAACACCCAGGGACCACAATGAAACCTATCAGGAATTACACAGATAACACCACACGGTAATACAAAAAGTACTTTTATTTAAAGAAAGTATTGAGTATTGTGCCTATTCGTTGGTATCGTGACAACACTCCTCTATACGGCGTACCTTAAATTTGCTTTAAGCTCCCCGCCAGTTGGAAACCCGTACGTTAAATTACAGTATTCGCATTTCAGCCTTTCCCAACGAACCTCCTCAGTCATCTGAAAACATGACCTTTAGTTCTCTCATTTACAAAGACATCAAGTGGCTTACATAACACACTTTCGGCTCATGAATACTAAATACAAGCTGAAAACATCCAAATAAGTGATTCTCAAACTGTGGCGCAGGGACCCCCATCTGATACCACGTAGGGAAGTCTTGAGTCCGGGTTTAGTCCTGGTCCAAATCTGCTTTCGTCCTTCTTTAGCTTGGTTTAGTTCTAGTTAAGACCACGTTGTAATTCTTAACTAGTTAAGATGATAGAGCAATCGTCTCTAGTTTTGCTGTCATTGTGTCCTTGAGCAAGGTACTTTACCCACCTTGGATAAAAAAATATATATTATTGGTTTCAGTACCATTTTATCCTCATTTAGACTTGGTTTGGACCTGGTTTAGTTCTCGATTGGTCCTGGATTTTGGCAAGTTCTAGTTTAATCATAGCTAGTTTTTTTAGGGATGCCAATTCTGTCCAGTATTGGTATCGGACGGTATCGATCTACGTTGATGATACTGGTAAACTGAAAAGTTAAGAAAAAAAATGTGGACCGTTCTGATTTTAAAAAGTTCGGTTCGGGCAGAATAGCATATGGTTACCAGTAAAGAAAATAAAAAAAATTGGCCCATCCCTACTGTATTATTTTCACCAAATTTTTGAAACTAATTAAAAAAAAATAATTTATTAAAAAAAAGTATTATGTCTTTTTTGTTTGCCTATTTTGATTCACGATTTTCAATTATTTTTTTCCTCTTTACAAGCAAACATTCATGAAAATAAACACATTTTTTTAATCATAGCAACACAATAGTCAAAATTCTTCCTCCCCAAAAGAAGAATTGAAATCTGAAATAATACTTTTACACACAATTGACTGTGGACCTCTCCATTTTAAAAAAGACCCAAGCTGATCATTGGCAATTTGAAACGACTGAATCTCAATTAAAATGTTTCTTGATTCCACAGAGCTCAAATCTCCTTGCAAATTCCAACATTATTATTCTAAAAGTATTTAACATGCTGGCTCGGTTTTAGTGGAATAGCTGTTCTATGGTTGAACAGACCTGCTCCTCTGTTCTGGCCCCCGGGGTTCTAACTCCAGATGAATTTGTGAGCTTTTAACTAGGACACTGCCTGGACTCATTTAGCTCCTGCACGCCCCACTAAAGACACGGCAAAACCCAGCACTGACGCCAACCTACAGCGCTTTTACATTAGGATGGGTCATAAATAATACAGCGGATTACAGACGGGCCACCAGCGGGAAAACGGCTTGTATTTAGATGTTTCTTTTGCAACATTATGCAATTCTGAGAAGCAATTCCATGGATTCATTATGCAAGCTCACAGTGATGCATATTTAATTGATGACATGTTATGCAAAAAATGTCTTTTTTTTTGACCTTTAATCATAACATTCCTTTTCCAAAAACATACCTGGAGTTGTATTTTAACTCGTTCTTGCGGAGCCTCAGAAATGAACCTTTATTAAATTTTCCCTGGATTGTTGCGTCACAGGTAGAAATCAGACTCGGTTGAGCACATTTACTCTGTCAAATTGCATTCATTACAACTGTAGGCTTAAATAAGTGGATTAAATAAGTCTTGGATTCCTTGCGTATTTTGTAGGTTTGCCAACTGACATAGAAATGAACAGCTGCAGAATCAGTTAGATGTATTTTCTTTAAAGTTATTTTCCTTTGTTTTTGATGTTCTATCTCTCACTGCTAAAATAAACCTACAATTAAAATGATAAACTGTACATTTCTCTGTCAATGTACAAACTTACAAAATCAGCAAGAGATCAAATACTTATTTATATATACACTTATTTATTTATATATTAGCATGCCAGTCCCATTTTTTTCCATGGGTCATTCCCACTGTTTCCAGTGGCTCACGTGTTAACAACTAATAAACCTTAAAATAATCTCAATATTTGACTACAGGGACACACCAGGGCCGTGCAGTCAAACCAAATTGAAATTCAGTCGTTTCAGATTGTCAATGATCAACTCGAGCCTTTCAGTGCAGATATCCAGAGCCGGTCCTTTGTCAGTAGAAACATGTGGATTGGAGTTGAATGTGGGGGGAAAATCCTTCTCTTTAGCCTTAGATAAAACCCTCCTGTGTGACGTCTGAGTTGGTTTATCACATGAGCGTTCGCAAATCGATAACCCAACAGGCCCCATCGGTTTGCATTAGTCAATAGTTAAAGGTCCTATACCCACAGTGCAGATGGATTATATAACCCGCTCTTGAAGGCAAGTCTGTTATCTGCATCTAATCAAAAACTGTTTTACTGCCCAAAAGTCAGGGAGTGTGGCTTAGCATGCTAGTTGTTGTTAGCTTAAGACCACTGCAAAGCGTTTTAAATGAACCAGTTCTGTCTTTTTCAGGTTTTAAGACTGGATAAAAGGGGGACTGTAAATCTACCTTTGTGATGTCCTGAGTTTGACCTTACAAGACGTTTTCCCACCTTCTCCCCACAGCGGCGAGATGGATAAGAGCGACCTGGTTCAGAAGGCCAAGCTGGCGGAGCAGGCCGAGCGCTATGACGACATGGCGGCGGCGATGAAGGCCGTGACCGAACAGAACAGCGAGCTGAGCAACGAGGAGCGCAACCTGCTGTCTGTCGCCTACAAGAACGTGGTAGGTGCTCACCCGCCTGCACCGGGAGAGGGGCGGGGCTGGGGCTTTTTATACACCCAGGGGTAAAGCTGCATTATGGAACTTTTCTGTTTGGGGTCCACCGATCAGGCTTGAAACTCGGCCTGGTGCTGCACCGTGGACATTTATAGATTTACAGCTGCTTAGAGTTAGAAATATTTAAAATCCTACTTCCTCCTTTTGTAGTTTGAAAGTGACACACCCCACCTATAATGCCATACTGTGGAACATTCCAAAGTAAGGGCACCAGTAAAGTTACACAGCACCTTACTCATCATTTTAATATTCTCATTCTGTCTGTGATGAATCTGTGGTTGAATTATGGAGTCTCCAAACAAACGTTCAAATGAAGCATAAAATCACTCTATATGTTCATGTCCAGTGTATTAGGTTCAAATGCACAGTCCAAACCATTACATTTTTGTCCGTTTTCCCATTATGTGATGAGCAGATGCAGAGAGGATGTCCCTAAAGTGTGTACCGTAAGTGTAAAAACGTGCTGGGCTTTGTGTCTGTGGTACTGGTGGTGACGGGATGGTGCTGTTCACACGTGGGGTTGTAAATGCAGGACTAAAACCCAAGATCTTCTCCAGTTTTTTTTTTTTTTTTATGTGTAAATGTATTTGTTTGGGTGGCGTCCACTTTACCGACTCTTTCTCACCGAGGAATACGCGAGCACGATTCTGGTCTGAGTTCAGTTTGAGTTGAAAAACGTACTTTTGGGGAAAATGTCTCACTCTGTCATTAAATGTGGGTTCATGGGAGAGGTTTTGTCAAGTACGATGTGGATTCTGGTTTGTTAAATCGTTCGCCCGGTCTATAAAAAGCAAAATAACTTCCGTTTGTCTGGATGTGTTCAATATTTTAAAGGTGCATTACGCAACCTTTCTGATGGGGGATCTGTCACCTACTTTTCTCCACGAAGATGTTATTGCTTTACCCGGAATATTCCTTCCTATGACATTAGCATATCCATTTAGCATTTATTCTTTTCTACTGCTTAAAAATACAACAGGTTCTATTCGTTCATCTTTTAAACGTTGTATTCGCTCTTCTGGCGTAATTCGCGGCCGGTGATGGTCGGCTCCAGAGGGACGGCACAGACTATCTAACCAAATCCAAACCATAAACATCCCCTAATCCCAACTGTAACTCTAACCGTGACTTTATTTATAACTCCTGAACTTTTTGAATTCCTTTTTAAACTGTCGCCGCGTCGTTTCCTCCGCAAAAACAAACCTGCAGTCGTGTTTCGTTTCATTCGCGCATCGTTTATTTTAAAGAGTTTTTAAGAGAACGTTTATTTGTTTGACAGCGGGGAATATTCAGTGCTGCAGGAGTAAAATGCAAGAATGAAAATGCATCCAAAATATGCAAGATAACGAACAATACAAAACAAATGAAGAAGTAGGCAAGGCAGGTTTATTTGTTTAGCACAGTGTGAACACAAAGAAATACAAAGTGCTTTATAGAATAAGGAAGAGATTAAACTCGCAATACAAAACATAAATAATCATTATACAATTAAAATGAAAATAATAGAATTAAACCCTTTCAGATCAAAAACCTTTACTGAAGCTGAATTTAAACATAGTTAGAGGCGAGTTTCACGTCTTCATGGTTTAAGCTGCATAAAACTGACCAAAAAAAGATGTTTAAAGATCCAATACCACCACCTTTTTGGCTTTAAAGTTCAAAAATATCTAGAAAAACAGGCGTCTGACCTGTGACTTGGTCTGTTTTTTAATGGTTTAATGCCGCACTGTGAAACATTCCAGACAAAGCAATAACATCTTCATGGATAAAAACATTTCACTGAACTTCCCCCTGAAAAATTGTGTATTTGAGCTCTAAAAGGTTAAGAAAAACACATCTATGACTCATTATAGATGCTAAGCAATAAGATAATAATAAGATAAGATAATAAGTAGCTTGTGTTTAAGCGTTTCATTTAATCTTGCACATTTAGAATAGTTTTTTGGGGGAGTAATCCTCCTTTAGAGTTGTGTCAGTAGCATAAATTTAAACATTATCTATATCAGGAGTTTCTCAACAGTTTTCCTCCATTTAGCTATTTTTACAAATGAAAAAGCCAGAGAAATGTAGAAAGAAATTCAGTTTAAACGAGTCATTGCAGGGTTTAGATGGGGCACAGTTAAATGTCTATAAAACACAAAATGATGCATCTAAATGATTAATAATGGTGATTAGCACAATAGTTTAGAAATCCTTTGAGCTATTAAGAAGCGACTCCCGATCTTTCCGTTTTCTTCGTTCTATCACCCTTGAGAATGTCTTCTGGTGACAGACCTTCTCACCAGCTTGTCCCGCACACATATCAGGTCTGTGTGGCTGTAAAGTGGTGCTGTGTTGCCAGGTTGGTGCCCGCCGCTCGTCCTGGCGCGTCATCTCCAGTATCGAGGGCAAGGCCGACTCTGGGAACGAGAAGAAGAAGCAGATGGCCCATGACTACCGCATCAAGATCGAGAAGGAGCTCGACGATATCTGCAAGGATGTGCTGGTAAATGCTTTATTTGATTTATTTAGAGTTGGGTTTTTGTTGCAGGAGAAACACATGCACAACAATAACAGACAAAACACAAAAATATATAAACTGTAAATGCTTTTATAATGATTCAAGGACTATGGTTTGAGTGGCTTGGTTAGCAGTTTTTTTATATCGCGTGATTTGATGCACGAAAAACGAGATTTTGATATTTTTCATTTACCATTTAGTTCACGAGTTTGGCTTAATTTTGTATTTTTGTTGTCATTGTTACACCTTTTGGAACTACATCTCATCATGCAAAATTTCTCAACACTTTTTTTTTTATTAATCCAAGGCAAATCTGATGAAATGTTTTTTTTACTACTTTCTACCTTTATATACCCACAAAAGAAATCAAATGTATGAAGTAAGATGGTATGGGAACATGTACCAACGAAAAAATGGTAAAAATATCCTTTATTTTATTCTTTATCATTATTCAAATCCTCAAAGTCGCCACCATTTGTCAAAAAAATGCCCAGAATTGGACCCTCTTCCTATTTATTAATACCAGAGGGGCCCATGTGAGACTTTTTGCCCCCAGGCCCCCAAAATTCTGCTAACGGGCCTGGCTGGTCTATAATTATTAAGTAAAGCAAAGAGACTTGTAATTCCACTTAACGATATTTTGGTTATTGTTGCTAGAGCTGTGGTGATAATTAATATATCGACTTATCGTTCAGTATACAGAGTTCTCATGGAAATCCTGGAAAAGTTATGGAATTTTAGTGTCTCTTTCACGCAGCTATAAACATATTGACAGTATTTTCACTATTAAAAAAGTGATAATACCATAAGGTGAGGAAAGGGGTAAACTACGCTAAATTCTACACATGTTGGGTGCCGTAAAATTAGGAAAAATTGACTTTAGTTCATGAGAAAGTCGTGTAAAAGTTTTGAAATTTTGTGTGTGAGCCCTGGGTATATGAAAGCTGTTAGAATATAGTTTTTAGGGCCAATTTTTTATGTAATAAGGTAAGAATTGAGCTGTAGAGGGTTGAATAAATGACTTCTGTGGCTAATTATTGCTTCATTCTCCCGTTTTTTGTTATTTTGTTTGCAGCTCAGACTTTTAATGATGCAGAATATTTAAAAATAGGTTTACTGGCATAATCCTGCAGTGGCATAAAGTTGTTTAATTGCTATATTCTGTGTAGGAGTACATCGAGCTTCAGAATCTGTTAGTGTGATAGGCCTAATTGTTACATCCCAAAGGCCCAGAACTTGAGCCACGTTTGTGTCCGTCTGCCCCAGGGCCTTTAGGACACTTCCCTCTCTGCACACTGGGTGAGATGGAGTTGAGGGTTTGATGCAGAGAAGATGCAGTAAAGATGGAGGCCATGGTAAAAGCAGAGTCTTGAGGAGTGACAGTGGGAGAGTTTGACCTTGACCCACATGTGAGAACAGAAATAGATCTCATTATCTCAACTCTGCTGTTCATCGGGCTGTAGGAAGGAACGCTTTGTTTTAATCGCTGCGTTTATTCATTGTACAAGCGCCTGTGTTTTTAGTGTTTTAGAAATGATTTAACCAGATGACACCAGATTAATAAGATGCTCTTACTTTAAAATGGACAAATACTACTACTACAAATACTACTAATAATACTACTACTGCATAAAGGAGCTTTGATGGCGACTATGTTACGTATAAAATTATATTTAATTACTACTACTGCTATTGCTACTATCACAGCTACTACAAATACTGCTAATACTACTACTTCAACTACGTGTGGATAAAGGAGATTTGGGATGTTTGTTATAAGAATATATTTAACTACTACTACTACTACTACCACTACTACCACTACCACCACTACTACTACTACTACTACTACCACTACCACCACTACTACTACTACTACTACTACCACTACCACCACTACTACTCCCACTACTACTACCACTACCACCACTACTACTCCCACTACTACTACCACTACCACCACTACTACTCCCACTACTACTACCACTACCACCACTACTACTCCCACTACTACTACCACTACCACCACTACTACTCCCACTACTACTACCACTACCACCACTACTACTCCCACTACTACTACCACTACCACCACTACTACTCCCACTACTACTACCACTACCACCACTACTACTCCCACTACTACTAACCACTACCACCACTACTACTACTACTACTACTACTACTACTACTACCACCACTACTACTACCACCACTACCACTACTACCGCTACTACTACAAGTACTACCAGTACTACTACTACTACCGCTACTACTACAAGTACTACCAGTACTACTACTACTACCACAAGTACTAAGTACTACCAGTACTACTACTACCACAAGTACTACCAGTACTACTACTACTACTACTACTACTACTACCACTACTACAAATACTACATGAAGGAGCTTTGTTGGCTGCTTTGTAATAAGAATATATTTTATAATTCTACTCACTAACAAACACTACTTCTGCCATTATTATTACTACTACTGCAGTTGCTACAGCTACTTCTATTACTATATAAAGGCGTTTTCGTGACTGTCATGTTAATTATAAGAATATATTTTAATACTACTGACTAACAAACACTGCTTCTGCTATTCTTGCTGCTGCTATCACGACTACTGCTACTACTACTAACAATGATGATAATAAAGATGCATTAGTCACACACTCAATCGCCTGAAATTTGATGCATTATTCATTCATTCATTCCACACTGGGTGGTAAATTACTATAGTACTATTACTGTACTCTGTTGTACGATTACTAATATACTGCTACTGTGATCACTGCTACTACTACTACAATTACTACAACAGCACGTTTTGAGGATATATATTTTAATACAGCTTAGTATCAAACATTGGCTAAATAAAATACAAATGCATTACAAATTGTTCATATTATTTGACAAAAACAGTAAATAAAGAGTAAAAAACAACATGGTAAGATCCTGCAGCAGCGTAAAATCCATAAGCTCAGTTGAATGTGCTGCCTTGTGCCCCCTTGTGGCCAGATTTAAGCCGAGTTTGTGATGTACAGTGCAGCGATCATAAATTCATGGGTGAATTTATTTCATTTTTTTGGAGGAGGAAGAGAGGGTCTGGCGACTGTTGCCGTGGTAACAGAGTGTGGAGACTGCTGCTATGGCAACAGAGTGAGAAGATGGAGAGAGCGTTTGCAGTACAGTGTGTAGTAGTTTTGGGTACAGGTAATTCATGTATTTTCAGAAGTAAATGATGATTTTGGGAAAGTCTTGAGTGCAATTTCCAACCTACAATGACTATGACACGACTCTGGCAAAGTTAGAAATAACATGATTATGATTTGAGCTGCAGTATCTGTCATTGGCCCATGAATGCAATGGTTCGTGGTTCAGTTCTTGCCATTATCAGTACTGTGGGTATAGGTTGAAATATTAAGTAACATATAATGGATACAAACGAATGTTAAAACTAGATGGTTATTTGTTTTTTCCTCTTTTTTTCAAACATCAATACTGTGGGAAAAAGTATAAAAACAAGCTTGGACATTTCTTGTACTTTTAATTGTATTATTTTTTGTAGCAAATGGCATTTTATTTATTATTTTCTGTAAGGGTGACGTTGTACTTGAGTGATTCATGCGATGACACTGACAGTTTTGGATTTTTTTGGGATATTGGCTTCCAAATATCGATTTTAGCCGATATCTTGGCCTGACATGTTTTAATTTGTATTTACACAAAGCTTTTCTGTGGTTGCTTGAAGCATGGATCACGGCTACATAACACATCAGTTTTGTCTTTTTGTTTAAAGGAAAGAATTCTGTTTCCAGTCTCTGCCTATAAACAAAATCGATCAATCAAACTTTATTTATAGAGCTCTCAGCAGCATATACATGCATCACATTAAAATCAACACTATATAAAATCAATGCAAATCATCATATTATATCTGATACCAGTGTAGATAGTTTTTTAAAATCATTGAAGGCCAGTATTTCAGAAAGGATTTCATGAGCTAAGACTATCAGCAGATTAATCATATCTGCTCTGTAAGCTGCTTTTACTTGCAGAGGAACAGTGTCTGCTGCCATCACAGCTAATGCTGCTACAGCTACTGCAAATGGCTCAGAATATATTTATAATAAAGCTACATGCTCAGACATTTGGTGTAATGCTGTGGGTGACGTCATGCTCACTGCACTTCTTCATACACACTGTGGGTGTGACCTGGTGTGAATCTTTGACCACAACTTCTCTAATGCGATTCCGCCTCGCGTTTTGTTTCTTGTCAGGAGCTGCTGGACGCTTACCTCATCAAAAATGCCACTGCTGCAGAGAGCAAGGTGTTCTACCTCAAAATGAAGGGCGACTACTACAGATACCTGTCCGAGGTGGCGTCAGGGGACAACAAGAAAGGTGGGTGTGGATGGTAGTACAAGGCCATGTCATGATGGAATATCCAGGATCCTGAGGTGTTGCTAAAGTTCAGACCTCACATAGTTCCATTTTATTTCCCTCTATACTTTACTGCATAATTTCTAGACAAAATGACATGATGCATGATATAAAGTAGATCTTTACATGTATGTTCCCATATGCACTTGTTAAATGCACAGGTACATGCACATACATATTCATACACACATATATAGACACACACCACACATAACGTTTCATATGGGTGTAAGTGGCTTACAACACACATGCACATGAACATACATGTACACACATTACACACACGCCTATATGAAATTACAGTAAAGTACGTATAAATACACATATACACATGTGTACATATACATACTTACACATATATATAAGGATGGTCCATCAAAGTGCGGTAAAAAGAGAATCTAAATTAGAACTCTGGATTAGGTTTTAGTATCCAAAAGAAGATGATGTTCTGGAGGTCGCTCAAGCTGCACGAAGTTTCCTGGAAATTGACCAATTTTGTGTTTTCAAGAAACTTTTAATGGACTTCATGGACTTTCTAAGCTGCTTTTATTGACTTCCTAAGTCATTTTTATGCAAGTTTCAGTTTGTGTTTGCAGATTAAAATGACAAATTATTTGAATACACTTATTTGGTGTAAATGCAGATTTCTGTAATACAATGAGTTCTGGGTTTTAGTTAATAATAGAAATAATCAGGTTCCACGTTCGTCTTTTCCCCTTTTAGATATTTCATGGTGAAGTTCAGTGTAATCAGTGGGGAAGTCTGATTCTCATTATTCACTCATTTTGTCTGCTACTAAAGTTTGTATTTTAAAATGCCACTAAAACACCTAAACTCCGCCCACAAGCACATGTCAAATAGAAGTGGTGAAGTGGGCGGGGCCTGGGCGACTAAAGGGAGTGAGGGGGGTGGACGCGTGAGGCGCAGTGTGATTGTTCCAACAGTCACCGAGTGTTGTGTAACTGCAAACGTCTGCTTCCAGTTTGAGCAGTCATATGTGATGTCATGTAGTACTTGGTAAATCCAGAGCCTTGTGCTGCCTCCAGTGACCGTAACAATTCCACGTTAGCACTAAAATTCCCCCAAATTTCCACCAGATATTGCCCTTAAAACACCTCATCCAGAGTTGAGCAGCGAAGGGAAGCAGTTTGTGTTTAGTTTCACTTTGGAGGGCGTGGACCTGATTTCAAAGCATGAGTCAGGAACATGTTTGAGTTTGAACTTTTAGCCTCACCCATTTAGTCCTGTCTGACGCTGCGATACAGAAACACTGTCTGGGATCATGTCGGCCATTTCACTTCTCAGAGTTTTGAGTAAAAGACAATTAAAGGTCTGTCAGTGGCTGTAAAACTAGGCTCTATTTTTTTATTTTCTTTAAGCTTTTACCATTTAATTGTAGTTATAAAGAGCATTTGAGATTTAATTTAGAAAGAACTCATTTCATTTCAGACTCACACTCTCAAAACACTCTGTTCCACCTTGTGATGTCATGTGGTGATACAGGAAGTGCTCCACTGTGTTTTTAAACTCCACACAGCTTCACTAGAATCATGTGGAAATGTCAATCTGCACTGAACTCAAGGTAAAAGGAGTTGTTAACGTGGAAATGATCTCTTTCTGACATCACAAGGTGGAACAGAGCTTTAGACAGACCAATAATAAAGGATTTCTCAAACGTGTGAAACAAAAAGTGCAGGTGTGTTTTTGAGGAGATGACCTCATTATAAAAGGTCTTATTATTTCACTAGGGTCAGTTCTGTGTTTAAAATAAATGCATTAATCGTACATATATTTCCTTCAGCACAGTGTAGTTCTGGTCTTTTCCCTGCGCATCGTCTTAAAGGTGTAACTCTCCTGGTGACATGTCTGCTGCTGCTCGTCTCCGTGGTGATGGTTTTGTTTTGCTTGGAATATTCCACAGTCTTGCAACATGCCCGTCTTGGATTTGGTTAATTACGGGTGCTTTTATGACTCAAAAATGCCAGAAAGAAAACGTGCATTCTTCCTGTGGGATTCGCCTCTTCTCCAGTCTCCAAACATCTGACCTGTAATTTCCACCACAAAGGTTACGCAGTGGAGCTTTAAATGCTGCAGTGTTGTCCACTTTCTCACAAGATTATGTGGATTTTATAACTTTTGAAATGGTTTATCCACGTTCACTCTCCCTCCTCTGTATCATCGTCATGGAGGCCAAACCAGACCAAGTGACAGGTCAGATCTGTGGAGAGGCGACCCCGTCAACACTTCATTTGGTTAAATTTCAGACTTTGGATCATGAGAAGTTGGTCCCGCCCTGAGAAGTTGCACATGTTGGGAGTCCCTGCTCACCATGAGTAACCCCAGAGCCTCGTTAGGCGTTAGTCACAGCATTAGCAGCAGCATTAGGCTTTATTTTTTTAGTTTAGTCACTCACCTTTTTTTTTTTTTTTTTTAAATGAAACACCTAATCTGGACCATGAGCGTTTGTGTTACTCACAGGCTCCTGAAAAATGTGGCCTTTAAATCCATTTGATTTGAATTTTTTCTTGAGTTTTCACACAATCTAAAAGCATTCTGTGCATTTGGTCTTTGTGGAAACTGCTGAGCTTTTCTCCATAGATACTCATGCAGTCCTGCCCCATAATATACAACATGTGATGACTGTAGCACATTTCTGTCAAACTGAACTTTCAGCATTTGAGATGAATGTATTTCCTTGCAAAATACATATTTTTGTGATATATTTGTGCACTAACATGTCAGATCAGAACTGGTGTCTGTAGTATTAGTATCTGTAGTATCAGTAGTATTAATAGTATACAATATACAGTATCAGTAGTAATATGTGTAGTATTATCAGTAACCGTAATGTTTGTGTTGGTTTTGTGCAGAAACGGTGGACAACTCGCAGAAGGCCTACCAGGAAGCGTTTGACATCAGTAAGAAGGACATGCAGCCCACACACCCCATCCGCCTGGGCCTGGCCCTCAACTTCTCCGTCTTCTACTACGAAATCCTCAACTCCCCGGAGCAGGCCTGCACTCTGGCCAAACAGGTACGAGCGGCGCCCTCTGCTGGACGGGACGCCACTGTGCCCACTAGAACCTGAACTGAAGTGTAACCAGATTCTTCCAAACACATTTTACTCATGAGGAATTGAGGCTTTTACATTTTTGAGTGAACGTTTTAGCTTCTCAGTCTGATCTGACATGAACCACTGTAATAAACCAATGGAAGGTTTGAGAATTAATACATTGCGCGTTTAATTTTAGAGTAAACGGGTCAAAACTGGTTCTAAACATGATTTTTCAGTATTTTTCTCCTTGTAACATCAGTGTGATTCTGTTTTAAGCTGTTGCATGTGTTTGACTCTGTGTTTGTCTCAGGCCTTCGACGAGGCCATCGCCGAGCTCGACACCTTGAACGAGGACTCGTACAAAGACAGCACGCTGATCATGCAGCTACTAAGGGACAACCTCACTGTGAGTGCTAACAGAATGCACTGCCTGCACTAC
>JACN01115081.1:0-11437 GCA_000787155.1 Scartelaos histophorus | reverse complement strand
TGTGTGTGTGAGTCTCTGTGTGTGACAGTCTGTGTGAGTGGGGCAGTGTGTGTGCGATTGTGTGTGTCTTTTTTACGTTATTTTGCAAAGACACAACATACAGCTCTATCTTTGTTTGACTATTTACATTTTTTACGTATTTTCACTGATGGAAAAATCACACATTCCTCATCACAAGAACAAAATTCTGTATTTGTGTATTTTTTGGATTCTGTTGATTTGAAGTTTCTGCAATCTGAATACCCCCGAATGGAAAAGTAACAGTACCGGAATACAGTGACTCAAATATGCAGGTCTCTGTGGGTTTGTGTGTATGTGGAGTTGTGTGTATGTGAGGTTGTGTGTGTGTGTGTGTGTGTATATTGTGTGTATGTCATGTTTAGAGTATATTTGACCTCTGACCTCTCTGGGATGTGGATCCCGAACTGGAGCATCTCCTCCTGAAACTGATCTTTGTTGTTGCATAAAGTGCATCTGAAGAAGAACAGCCCCGAACTGTGAGCCTGACGCTGAAAAAGACCAGAGTGAGGCCAGAGTGAGGCCAGACTGAGGCCACGACTGAGGGACGAGGATTTTTACTCTTTTAACAAAAACAGACTGTGTAAAAAAGCAGACGGAAGGAGTCTCACCCGCAGCGTTCTGCTCCAGTCAAATGAAGTTCACCAAGGTTGGCAGTTACATGAGCGAATGTGGAGCCGAGTTTCATATGAGGAAAAGGAGTTTGTTTATGGACAAATAGAGAGAAAAAAAGGACTAAACCAGGACTAAACTAGCACCAAATCAGGACTAAACCAGCACCAAACCAGGTCCAAATCACAACTAAACGGACTAAAGCGCAGCTCTAAACTAGGATCTAACCAGAAACAACCCTTGTCTAAACCAAGACCAAACCAGGTCCAAACCAAAACTAAACCAGAAATAAACCAGGACTAAACCAGCACTAAATCTGAACTAAACCAAGACTAAACCAGGACTAAACCAACATCAAACAAGGTCCAACCCAGGACTAAACCAGGACTATACCAGGACTAAACCAGGACTAAACAGGATTAAACCAGGTCTAAACAGGACTAAACCAAGACTAAACCAGCACTAAACCAGGTCTAAACCCGGTCTAAACTCGGTCTAAAGCCGGTTTAAACTCTGTCTAAACTCGGTCTAAAGCCGGTTTAAACTCAGTCTAAAGCCGGTCTAAAATCGGTCTAAACCTGGTCTAAAGTCAGTCTAAACCTGGTCTAAATCCGGTCTAAACACGGTCTAGACTCGGTCTAGTCTAAACTCGGTCTAAACTCGGTCTAAACCCGGTCTAAACCCGGTCTAAACCCGGTCTAAACCCGGTCTAAACCCGGTCTAAACTCGGTCTAAAGCCGGTCTAAACCCGGTCTAAACTCGGTCTTAACACGGTCTAAAGCCGGTCTAAAGCTGGTCTAAACTTAGTCTAAACTCGGTCTAAACTCGGTCTAATCCCGGTCTAGATCAGTCCCTGTGCTGTGTGGTGTGTGGCGGTGTAAATCCCCAGATGCAGACTCAGTTCGGTGGTGGTTGTGTGTGAGCAGCAGGAGGAGGGAGTGTTGTGTGTGAGCAGCAGGAGGAGGGAGTGTTGTGCGTGAGCAGCAGGAGGAGGGAGTGTTGTGTGTGAGCAGCAGGAGGAGGGAGTGTTGTGTGTGAGCAGCAGCTCAGCCTCAGGAGTCACCTAAAGTTGAACACAGTCACAGTGAGTGAGAGCCACTGTTCTGTGATAAACTCCAGCACAAATCACAACGGAAAACAATAGCTCTGTCTCTCTCTCTCCTTCTCCCCCTTTCTCCACTGTGTCTCTCTCTTTTCTCTCTTCTTCACCCTCTCTTCCATCTTCCTTCCTCTGCTTCACTTCCGCCTCATTATCCTTTCTCTTCCCTCCACTTCTCTCTTTCTCATCCTTCTGCCTCTCTCAATCTCTCTTCTCCTTTTTCCTCTCTCCTTCTGCCTCCCTCTTCCTCATCTTTTTTGTCTCTTTCTCTCCCTCTTTCTCTTCTCCTCTTCCATCTCCTTCCCCTATATCCTGTCCCTCTCTTCCCATCCTCTCCTTGTCTCTCTCTTCTTTCTCATCCCTCTGTATCTTTCGTTCTCTCTTCTCCTCTTTTCTCTCTTTTCCTCTCTCACCTATCTTCTCTCTCTCTCGCTCTCTCTCTCTCTCTCTCTCCCCCTGCCTCCATCTCTCTCACTCCTTATATCTTACTCTTTCTCTCTCTTTTCTCTCGCTCTCCTTCTGGTCTCTCTCTTCTCTCTCATCCCTCTGCCTCTTTTGATTTCTCTTATTCTCTTTCCTCTCTCTCTCTCTCTCTCCCTCATCTTTTTCTCTCTTTCTCTCCCTCTCCCTCTTTCTCTCCTCCCCTTCTCTCTCTCTCTCCTCCTTTTCCATCTCCTTCCCTTATATCCTCCTTCTCTTTCTTTTTCTCTCTATTCCTTCTCTCCTCACAGCAAACAAACTCATATTTTGCTCAAAAATGTAGCACAAACTTGTCCCGGAGAAGTTCCAAATTCTCCTTTTAACAATGAAAAACACACCTTTGTTTGTCCTTGTCCAAACTGAATTTCAATTTTGAGATTTGTTTTTTTTACAAATCTGTTTTTTATTGTTCTTGTCCTGAAATAATCCAAATGTAGAGTTTAAAGAAACACTATTTCACTTTGATGAGGTATGAACTGTAACACCTAAAATAAAAATGCTATATTCACCAAAAAACAACGTATTAACAAGCCTCTCTTTACTTTCCTCTCCGTGCTAAGACACTTCCCCTTCAGAGCGCTACACATTTACCTCTAATGAAACCATCACATCAGGTTTGTGAAGTCGCAGTGCATTGTTTTCTATTATGTTTTTGTAAACTTATGAAGGATTGTCATGTGGGAGCATGGGTGATGTAGGTTTGTGGGCGGAGCCTCGTACAGAATCTTACAGCTAAACATAAAGAGAGTTTTAATAGCCTAGTATAGTTGAATAGCCTTAGAGAGATCTTTAAATTACTCAAACATGCATGGATGAGTCTAAACCCTTTTGATGAGGAAACAATGTTAGAAAACCTGTAAAAAGTCCCCACTCTCTAAACAAAGGGTGGAAAATTTGTAAAAAATCCCATCAATTTTCCAATTTAATTTTCAAAAACAAAACAATTAGCAAAACCACAATCCACTTTTCATGTTCTTTGTTGCACACTAATTTTGCTGTGGTAAATGGAATTAGCTTTAATCTGCTCCCTCTTTCTGCAGTCAGGTTGCTTCTGGAAGGGCATCAGGTCTAAAATCTGTAGTTAATGTAGTAATGTAGTTTGAAGTTGAATTTGAGTTGTTTTATAGAGAGTATTATAGTTTTGGGAGCTTTTTACAATGTTATAACATGTGTCTATTCATGATTGTCTGAATAATTTAGTGATCTCTTTCGGGCTCATTTCAAACCGTTCTTATGTTTAGCAGTAAGATCCTGTACAAGGCTCCGCCCACAAGCCTACATTACCCATGCTCCCACATGACAATTCTCCATAAATATACAAACAAATGATACAAAACATAACCTACAACTTCCCAAACCTGATTGTTCTTGGCAAATATAGGAAACATTCAAAGGTAAAAGAGCTCTAAATATGTTCTGTGTTACGGTAAAATCTCTATATAATTAAAATAACCATGTGTAATGAAAAATGAGCTTCTAAATAAATGCACTTTTGTATTTCGACCTCGGCCCGTGTCTCATTATGAAGTCTATATTTAAATGCACAGCGCGGTGGGAGAGCGTACAGCACCGCACACCGGAGTTCACCAAATCCCTCATCAACAAAGCTGCTCTCCTCCTCCTCCTCCTCCTCCTCCTCCTCCTCTTCTTCTTCTTCTTCTTTCCTTCTCTCCTCCCAGTTGTCTACATCTCTCCCTCCTCCTCCTCCTCTCCATGTCTTCTCCTCCCTTCCATTATAACACAGATGAGGAAAACACCGTAAAATGTTCCCTTTAAAATCCATAGAATCTTTAAAGGGATTTTCTAATGGAAGGACCTACCACAGTCCATGGAGATGTCCCTGTATCTTCCACAGTAGGGCATTAAATGGATTGAGTTTGCATTCTTTACATTACAGGTGTTTTATTGCTGGGAAAGACCTGAAAACGTGCATTCGTACATTCCATTAAACAGGCTCGCCTCTCTACAGACCCGGTTTGTAACATGAGCTGGTCTCCATGGAGATAGATGAGTTTATTTACTGTGGGACATTCTGGGCAAAGCTGTATGATCTTAAGCAGGCGGTGGATCGTTCACTGGAAAAGTCACATAATGGAAGGGCGTTTGTCCACTTATCTGAAGGTTGGCGGTTCGAATCCCACTGTTGATATAAAAATCACTGGTCAGCGGTCATATCCACTGACCCACAGGTTGCTGGTGTGATTCCAGCTCCTACAGATGAACTCTGTCATTCGGCTTGTAAGTCTGAACGTGTAATGTGACAGAATAGCACTAGTGGCTACTGAAATAAATCTTCTTGGGTGACGACAAGAAGCCGCCTAGAAACAGGAAAATATGTTAAATTAGTGAGTAATTTCTAAGTGAATAAAGTGTGTGGGTTTAGATATTTCTCTCTGTTGTGGAGATAAATAGTGATGGGAGAACATGGAATGTGGAGACTTTGAAGAATGGCTACAACAGATTTCCTTGTAGCTACTTAAGCTGTGAGAGTGGATCCATTTCCATTGAGGATACAGTTGAGGATCCAATCTCCAAGTTGAGGATACAGTTGAGGATCAGATCTCCTTTCTCTTCCTCATCAACTGGAAAATGGACAAATGACAGTTTCTCCTCGACATTTGTATTACTTTCTGATCTGTGGGGTTCACAACACTGCAGCATTATTACACGTTGACCCCGAAACAGAATTATGACATAGAGACTTGCAAGCCAAATTGTGTCTTTGGGCAAGACACTTAACCTCTAGTGTCTGTGTACACTGGTGTATGAAAGTGTGTGTGAAGGGATGAATCTCCCTCGTGCCTTGAAGGTGTAAAAGTGCTTCATAAAAATGGGACCTTTAACATTTAGCTCATTTGGCGTTTGTGTTCACTGATCCGAAGGTTGGTGGTTCAAGTTCCACTCTCAACATAATTCAACATCATTGGTAGTCAGATCTAGGTTGGTGGTACGATTCCAGCTCTGTTGTTGCTGTTGTTTTGTCCTTTGGCAAGACACTTAACCCACCTATGTTTGTGTGAGTTTGAGCCTTGAAAGTGGAAAAGTGCTAAATCAAAAGATAATGCATATTTATTTATACATTTTTCTTTTCTTTAAAAAAAAAAAAAAACAATTTCTGTGTTTGTTTTTTTTTCCTCATCAAATAAACAAATAAATACAAATAAAAACTGTTATTTTCCAGTTTATTCTTCTGCAAAATCCAGTTTGTAGAAAAGACATGTTTTTTGGTGTTTGTACAAATGGCACAAAGTCCAGTATGTTATTTGTGAATAGTGAGTTTTGTTATGTCCTGATTAGAAAAGCACTAGAGCCAGTTTTAAACACGTCCAACACAAACCTCACACTGTATTATTGTGCGCTCACAAATGGAGCTCAGGTCTGAACTCTGCTGCAGGATTTTCCTCGGCTCTTTTGGTGCCACAGGCGGAGGTTTGAGTCCACGAGCGCTTCGCTCTGATTAGAACCAACAAAGCCCCACGAGACCTGGGCCCTCGGCTCACGATGAAACAGAGATGAGGCTCATTCTGTTTGCAAAATCAGTCTGTTTTTTCTACTAAAAGGCAGTAACTAACTTTACAAAGCGGATTATTCAAACCTCTTTTCTGACCTTGACCACTGTTCTCTCCAAAAGAACTGATTCATTAAAAACACACAGAGAGTTGTAATAAAAAAGTTTAAGTTGGAATGTATAACTTTGTGTGTTTGTCTGTGGAATTAACATTTGCTAATCATGTGTAGCTCAGTTGGTAGAGTATTTGCCCACTGAGCCACAGGTTGTCGGTGTGATTCCAGCTCCCACAAATGAACACTGTCATTGCGTTCTTGTGTCCTTGGGCTTGTGTTACACTGGTGTGTGTGTGTGTGTGTGTGTGCGTGCGTGCGTGCGTGTGTGTGTGTGTGTGTGTGCGCGCGTGTGCATGCGTGTGAGTGTGAATGAAGGACTTTGTGCGACTTGAAGGTGGAAGGTGGATAAAAACATTACCATTTACCATTTCTAAATTCAGTGAACCAAAAGAAAATAGAAGCGTTTTATTAAAACAATCCCATTCCAGTTTAAGAACACATGCTGAATTCTAATATTTTTTCCTGGACTGAGACAACTTTGCACTGAAGGTGTTGAATTTTATGATTCAAAGTTCAGTAACACATTTTTGAGATGTTCCTTACCAAATGATTGCTTCTGAAGTCAGTTAAAAGAGATGACATTCTTAAAAGAAATTTTGAAAAGAAAGAAATTAAACTGATTAGAACTAAGTGTTTTTCCTTTCCAGTTCCCCTAAAGTGAAGGAGACCCAGTTAAAACATGTGAATACAATTTATCCAAAGAATTTATCAACCAATGAATTCCTAAAACAAAAATTCATTAAAAATACATTTATAAAGACAAACAAGTCAGGCCAGTGGAGAGGTGACACCATTCACAGAAATAACACATGCTTTTATTCTTCATGTATCTAATCATAACTGTTATGTCATATAGAAGTTCACATTCTGGTTGCCTGGTACAGCAGCTCTACCTCATATCTGCTGTGGCCAACCAGGAATTATTTTTCCTTTTTCTGTTTTTGTGTCAAACAAAAAAACTGATTTTGACCTCTTTTCAAGACTGATTTGAAGGTTTATTTCAAATAACAGTCATCGTGTCTATTTTACTTTTTATGTTTTTTAAATATTTGATTCTGTCTGGTTTATTTGAAGTTCTGCTGCTCAGAGCCGCCTGTGAATTCAGAGTCACTGAACAAAAGAGAGTTTATCACTGCTGCTTCCTGTTTCTCGTCATGGAGTTCAACAACCACTTTCTGAGATGTGAAAGTAAACACTTTGCTATAAAAGAAGATGACATGTTTGTCCACAAAATTGCAACAATTTCTCAGATAAGTTTTTCAGCAGCTGAACTTCCAAAATAAAACCACAGCAGCGAGCAGAAAGAATAAAATATCAACATTAAAATAAGCACAATTACCATTTTTTGATTGGTGTTATTTGAAAAAAAAACTTTAATTAAATAATAATATTGGAGATCTAAATTGATTTAAAAATATTTATTTATTTATTTATTTATTTTGACACTAACACAGAATAACTGTTTTCTTGTGTTATTGCTTTTTGTTCTTAATTGAAACAAATGGTACCAGATCATCTCTGCAAGTTTTTTGATAAAATCTTAAATAAAATCAGGTTCACTGTCTTTTAGAAAGTTTATAAAGGATGTCGACTGATTGGATGAGGGGTACAGGAAGTGTTCTGTGATTGGCTGACAGAGACATGACAAATTCAGTTTTATACTTGAATCGAACTTTATTTGTTGCTCAAAAGTGGTGTGGAGCTCGGAGCAGCTCAGACCACACCTGAGCGCTCCCAAACACATAAAAGCTTTCTCTGGACTCTTGATGTTGTTTTGGTGACCCCTGCGTGACCCCTGTGTGGCGGGAACAGCGTGCGGAGCCATTAGTCATGTGATGAGTGGACATGAGGTCACCGGGGTCATGTGACGTCCCCCGAGAGCGCAGGTGTGATGCTAGCGTAGCACACAGCTAGCTTTGTGTTAGCGTGACCCGCTCAGTTCAAAGTCTGTCTGCTCCCGGGATTATTTTTGTTCCAGTAAAGGATTTTTGTTTCTTTAATAATTTGTAAACGTGAGCTGTTTGGGTTGCCAGATATGAAGTCACGTTCATACAAGTTCAAATCAAATATGGACTTTACTGGATTTTATGGATCACAATTGTAAAGCAGATTTATTTATAATGACCAAAAACAACTGATATGATGTAAAAGTTGTTTTATGTTTTGTTTTGTTTTTTAACTCAATTTCACAATCAGAGAGTGGAATGAAAGGAGATGGAAAAACAAAGAAAATGAAATGACATACGTGACAAATCTCTCACTAGCTTCTTTGTGTGTTTGTTTTTGTTTTGTTTTTTTAAAATGATGGGGTAACGACAATATTATTATTGTTATTATTATTGCTATCATTCTCTTTTTGTAGTTTTATTTTATTTATTCTATGTTATTGTGCATATATGGCCAACCTTGAGATAGGGTTTGTATTGAAAATGTTTTCTTAAAGCTTAAAAAGTAAAGTTAAAAAATAAATGCAGAATTGGTGAAGCGTCTCTGGGTGATACGATGTGTCCTCAGTATATCACACATCCTGGATCCACATGTTCAGCTGTGATTATACTGACACTTTAAAAAAAACATCTGAACGTGCGTCTCCAGAACCTTCACCTGCAGACAGAGACACATCCAAGTGTGTCTCATTCTCAGTTCATGTTCAGGCTCAGGTGAAGCTCAGAACCTCCAGAATTCCCCCCTGAGCTGCAGAAGCTGCACTAGCACTGACTCATGTGCCGGGGTGTAGGGAGGGACTGTTCAGACCAGAGAGACATTTTAGGTTTAAACCAACTGGATTTCAGAATTAAAACTGGCAATACAAATAAGAAACTCATGTGAGGCTTGTTCTACTTTGACAAATAATCGTCATGACAACAAAAACACCAAATGTGTCCAATATTTTGTTACTAAGAATAAAGCAGTATTAGAATTGCTCTCAGTGAAAGCTGTATTTGATTTGAACATGTTTACCTCATTATAGAGAATTAGATTGAGTTTATAACATTTAAATCTATTGGGTCACATGTTCCACTGATTCTCTTCTCTAGAGTAACAGAAGCAGCAGTAGCCACAGCAGAAAACAGCAGATAAAAAATGCAAATAAAATGTGCAGGTAAAACATGCAGATAAAATGTGCAGGTGAAATGTGTAGGTGAAATGTGCAGGTGAAATGTGCAGGTGAACATGGTGTGGGACATGAAGGGCACCGTGTTTGAGATGAAACTGTAGCTGGAAGAGCTGAGGTGGCAGATGAGGAGCAGCTCAGTGTGACTGAAACACAGGAGCACATGTAAAACTGATGTCTGTGTTTTTACTCTGAGAGTAGCTGGATGTAACATCTGGTTTAAAATTTGAGGTTAATGAAATATAAAGGACAAAGCAATAAATAATGCACCATATCTGGCATTTTCAAAGGGTAGATGCAAAAATGAGACAAACTAAATCAGAAGTGAGCTGCAAGGAGCTGCAAGAAACTCAAATGTTCAAATGTTCAAATCTTTTCATATTGTCACATAAAGATTTTGTCACTTTAGACTCACTCACAGTGGGAAGAGGAAGCACAACTCAAGTAAAAGTACTTTTACACTGTACTATATATTACTCTAGATTCAGATGGGATTGGCAGGTGGATTAGCCAGGGACAGGCATGGTCTGTCTGTATCAAAAAAAGGAAAAATCACATGGGACTGATAAACATAGCTGATTTCTGTAGAATCAGTGAGTGAAGCATCAAACTGTTCATCTGAGAGAGAGAAATGAAGTTTCATGTAAATGATGGTGACCAAAGAGCTCCTTTGTTCACATCTGTCACTGAAATAACCAAATCTGAATGGTTTGGAGCTGATTTAAGGACATGTAAATATAAACCTACAAACTTGAAAACAGTGCTGCTAAAATGTCCACCTGAAAAAGACTCGAGAGTGTGTGGCTCTGTCCCTCCTCCACATCCTCCCGTCTGTCCTCCTCCTGCTCATCGTTCATTAAAAAACTCCAGAAGCTGATTTGAAAAAGTGCTCGTTCTGAGTCGTGCTGTGAAGAGGCCCCCGGCGTGTGATTGGTGGTCCCCATGGAGACCGGCCCAGCAGGAGCGGGACGGGCTGACAGAGTCTGACTTTATTTATTTGGCTGTGATCAGAGCAGAGATGTGCTCACGTCTGCACTTTTTACAGCTTTGCTTAAACTCCCAGGAGCATAAAAGCAGTGGACAGAAACGTGGAGTCTGTGTGGAAGTTTGTGACGGGGAAAACGTCTCTTTTTTATCGTTACTGTCACTGGCATCAGTGTGGAGTGTGTGAGTGTGGGTGATGATCGGAGAGGCCAATGGTGCAGACTGACAGGCTCACTCTCTCAGTCTGCCCCAGGGCAGCTGTGGCTACAATAGTAGTTTCCACCACTGAGTGTGGAGTGAATGAAGAATGCTCAAAACTGTAAAAGCATTTGGATCAGAATATCACAGCAGCAGCCTCTTTGGGGCTGGTTAGTCATTATTTTGGTCAGTTAGTCAACCAATTATTTTATTTCCCACTGAGATTTTCTGATTTCATTATTAAAGTTGCACAGTGCGTCATTTCTGGTGTAGGGTGAGTTAACCCCAACCCTATAGTAGCCACAGCTGCCCTGGGGCAGACTGAGAGAGTGAGTGAGTGTGTGTATGTGTGAGTGAGACACACATGCACACGCGTACACACACACACACACACACACACACACACACACACACACACACACACACACACACACACACACACACACACACACACACACACACACACACACACACACACACACACACACACACACACACTGGTGCATAATATATGTTGTTAAACATAGTGTCTCACTATTTCAGGAACATAAAAATGAATTCCATCAGAACACACTGGTTTGTCGTCTTCCACACTCCGGACTGCAGAGCCATAATGAAGCCTGCTCTGGTTCTGTGGAAATCATAGCCTCAGTTTAACACTCGTGTCTTGGGAGCGGCTCAAACTTTGCAGCTTTGGTGAAATTACATGAAAAGAGACGAGCTTACATGACCCCGAGGAACGCTTTTATTGTCTGAAAATATTTGAAAGACGAAGCTAAAAGTCACCTCCCTGATGCACAGTTATCTGAACAGCAAAATCCAGCTCTGAAATCTGTAATTATCACTAACGGCTGATCCAACGGCCATTCCCTCTGTCCCCAACGCTAAACAATAACACCAAAACTGCAAAGAGGAAGACATTTTGAAAAGATTGAGCTCTGGACAGAGCGCCTTGTGAACTGTATTATGGCGTGAGCTTATTCCAGGGATTACAAGACTTATAAAACTAGCGGCGTGGTTTGAAATGGACTAAAGCAGGATTAGCCAAATGTCAAACATTTGAATTTAGCATTTTCAGTTTTGTTTCAGTGGTTTATGTCTCATGTAGCCGTTTAAATCTTTGAGAATTTGTGAAAACGAGATACGCAGAGGACAATAGGAAGCAGAGTGTGGGATTTTCCATTTTTAGCTAAACCAACATTAGAAACTTTTTGTAGTTGAGTTATTTAGGTCATTGCTGAATGCTGGATGCTTCAAAGGTCTCATATAATGCATATTATATATATAACAAAAAAAAAAAAAAATGA
>KN507542.1:1197-21521 GCA_000787155.1 Scartelaos histophorus | reverse complement strand
ATAATAATAATAATAATAACATTATTAATATTTAAACCCTCAAAAGAATTTCTATCCTAACATTTCTAGAATTACACTGCCTACTGGTCGTCATTTGATCAGTTTCAGTGTTTTGTACCTGTGATCTTGGTGCCGGACTTGGCCTCCTGGGGCACTCCCACACCATACTCATTCTCTCCCATGACTCTGAAGTAGTAGATGGCGCCCTCTTGCAGGTCCTCCACCCGGTAGCTCAGCTCATGGCAGTTGCTTGTGGCGCAGACCCAGGCCTTTTTGCTGGCTTCTCTCTTCTCCACATGATACGATTTCACCGCATCTCCTCCATCGTTCTCCGGCGGCTCCCAGGTCAGTGTTGCGGAGTCACGGGTCACCGCAGACACCTTTACGTTCACTGGAGGTCCAGGCGAGTCGAGTACCTTGACCACCATGGGCAGTGTGGCAGTGCCTAGAGGCGAGGTGATGGTGACGACGTATTCACCCGAGTCATTCCTGGTGGCTTTGTCAATGGTGAGTTTGGTGTGAGACTCTGTGGAGTCAACGGTTCCTCTGACCTTCAGGTCCACTCCTTCTTTTGTCCATTCCGCTGTGGGGGCAGGGTTTCCTCTGAAGGGCACGTTCAGGGTGAAGGCGGCACTGTGTTTGACCAGCAGTACTTTCCTCATCTCAATGTCCACATCAAAGGCGGGCTCACAAGTGCGGTCCATGGCGGCAGCAGACTCAGAGGACGGGCTACGCGTGCTTGCGCCAATCTTATTCACGGCTTTGACACAGAACTCGTATAGAGTGTCGGTCTTCAGTCCGCTCACAGTGAACTCCAGGCTCTTGGTCAGTGCGATGGCCTCAGTCCACCGTGCCAGGTCCTCAGGAGACTCCTCCTCTTCCTCTTCTTCGTACTCTTCCTCATCCTCCTCTGCCTCTGGTTTAGGGACGTACTCTCTGTACTCGACGCTGTAGCCAAGGACAGGCGCTCCTCCATCCTCAGTGGGAGGCTTCCACACAATGGAGATGGAGTCTTTAGTGGAGTTTATGATCTTGGGTTTGGTGGGACAAGAGGGAACGACCAGAGGATCTGTGGCCCTGAAGGTGGCAGACGGTTCGCTGGGAGGGCTGAGGCCGGCAGCGTTCTCGGCGTACACTCTGAAATCATACTCGCAGCCTTTTCTTAGTTTTGTGGCAACGGCGGTGCACTCAGTCACCAGGTCCCTGTTGACACGGACCCAGCGCATGCCAGTCTTCTCTCTGCGCTCGATCACGTACCCAATCACGGCACTACCTCCATCTGCTGCGGGTTTGCACCAGGTCAGGGTCATGGCATCTCCGGTGATGTCGGTGACGTCGACACTCATGGGTGCCGTGGAGATGGTGAAGGGGTCTGTGATCTTCACAATGTCACTCTCTAGAGGCTCTCCAGAGCCAAGTTTGCTCACGGCGAGCACCCTAAACACGTACTCCTCTCCCTTCAGCAGCCCCTTCACCTTGTAGAAGGTCTTTGTGAGGTCTCCTTTGATCATGGTCCAGGCCAAACGGCTGGTCTCTCTTCTCTCCACCACATAGTGCGTGATCTCCTCTCCTCCAGCCTCCTGTGGCGGGCCCCAGCACAGAGTGCAGGACTCAGCAGTGAAACCGGTGATCTGAAGGGGCCCCGCGCAGGGCCCGGGTTTGTCCATGACTACGCAGTTGATGGGCATGGTGACCGTCCCGGCAATGTTCTGCAGTGTGAGGACGTACTGGCCGGAGTCACGCCGGATGCAGTCCTTCACCATGACAGCAGTGCTCGTGTCTGTGAAAATGATCTGGATCCTAGCTCTCAGCTCGATCTCTTTTCCATCTTTGGTCCATGAGGCAACAGGAGCAGGGCGTCCGGCCAGGTCGGCACAGATTTTCAGGGTTTCTCCAGCTTTCACCTTCACTGTCTCCCTGTACTTCACATCCATCATGATCCGGGGTGGGTCTACGTCGTCCTTGACAGTGATTGGCCCAGTGTTGTCTGAGGGCTCACTGAAGAGTCCGGCAGCATTCTTGGCGATAACTCTGAAGTCATACTGGCTGTTCTCAGTGAGGCCGGTGGCATCATAGTGTGTCTCGGCCACATTGGTGAAGTTACAGCGAGTCCAGCGCCCTTCTGGCAGGTCTCTGCGCTCAATGACATAACCAGACACTTTGGCACCACCATCATATTCAGGCTTGTCCCAGGACAAAGACACAGAAGACCTGGTCACAGCTGTTACCACAGGTGTTCCAGGTGGGTCGCATGGGTCTCTGGCTGCTACAGCCTCGCAGGCTTTGCTGCATTTACCAATGCCAGCAATGTTCTCTGCATAAACACGGTATTCGTACATCATGCCCTCGTCCACACCATTCACCTTGAACTCTGTGTCTTTGATCATGCCTCGGTTCATCTTGGTCCAGAGGATGCTGGTGCGCTCCTTCCTCTCCAGATGGTAGCCCAACACGGGGCTGCCGCCATCATTCACCGGCTCGTTCCACGTCACGATCATAAAGGACTTGGTGGCCAGCTTCACAATGGGAGTGGAGGGGGGTCCGGGAAGTTTGAAGGTGTACTGAGCTGTGATTCCAGGCGAGTCCAGATATGTGCTCTTTCCATATCTGTTCACGGCGTAAATGCGGAACTGGTACTCTGCTCCATGAGTGAGACGCCCAGCTTTGAAGGCCGTTCTGGCCACATTCCCGGCAGCCATCTGCCATTCCTGGGAGTTGGTATCCCTCTTCTCCACAATGTAGTGGCTGATGGAGCAGCCGCCGTCATATTCAGGAGGAGACCAGGATAGAGAGATGCTGTCAGAGGTGACAGCATCCACTTTGATGGCTTTAGGAGGTCCAGGTTTGTCCAGGACAATGACAGTGATATCTGTGGAGACCGTTCCTCCACTGTTGGCCAGAGTGATCTCGTATTTGCCCACATGCTCGCGTTTGGCCTCTTTGATTACGATCTTTGAGGAGGTGGCTGTGTTCAGGATGGTCACGGAGGAGGACTGCTTCAGAGGGAGGCCGTCTTTCTTCCATGAGATGACAGGTTTGGGTCTGCCTCTCACTGGCACCTCGATGGTCAGGTCATCTTTGGCTTTGACACTGTAAGCATTGAACAGCAGGTTTACTGAGGGCTCAATGTCCACATCCTTGGCAATGACTGGCAGCCCCAAGTCTTTGGGCTCACTCTTGCCCTTCTCATTAATGGCCACAACTCTGAACAGATATGCTTCATTGGGCGTCAGGTTGGCCACTGTGGCCTCTAGGACTTTGACGGTACAGGCTGTGCCCCATTTGTCTCCACTTTTTGGCTTGAATTCCACATTGTAGCACATAACTTTGCTGCCTCCATCGTGGACTGGTTTCTCCCAAGCCAAAGACACGCTGGTCTTGGTTTGATCCATGAGGGAGACCTTGTTCGGGGGCAGAGGCACTTCTGAAATCTTGATCTCTTTGGTTTCAACACTCTGGCCCTGTCCATACTCATTCACAGCGCAAACTCTGAAGTAGAAAGTTCCTCCTTCAGGCAGCTCCTCAATCTTGAAGGAGTTGGCAGTGCAATTGCTGGTGACAGTTGTGTAGACTTTACGTACCGATTCTCTCTTCTCCACAATGTAGTTTGTGATCTTGGAGCCTCCGTCGGTCAGAGGTGTGTCCCAGGCCAGAATGACAGAGTCCTTCTTCAGTTCCTTCACGGCAAAATTCTGTGGCGCACTTGGAGTGTCCAGGATTCTCACAGCGACTACAGCAGACTTGGATCCACTGCTGTTTTCAAGTGTGAGTGAGTACTTGCCACTGTCAAACCTGTTCACATTATCGATGACCAACATGGTGTAGGAGCTGGTGGTGTCAATAGCAGCGCGGTCTGTGAGAGTGACCTCTAACTTTTCCCATTTCACTGCAGGCTCCGGGCGTCCTCTGATTGTCACAAACAGACGCAGAGTTCCACCAGCGCGCACAGACACCACCTTCCTCAGGTCAGCATCCAGCTCCATTTCTGGGGCCTCAGCACGGGACGAGGTGACCACAATGCCATGGACGCTGGCAGCTTCACCCACACCCTCTGAGTTTATGGCACACACTCTGAACTGGTACTCTCCTCCCTCATTCAGGTCTGTGATGGTCAGTTTAGTGGCTTGGATTCCAGTGGGAGGAGTGCACATGGACCATTCTTTCTCCACAATTGCTTCGACTGCAGGAGCCACCTCTGCCTCCTCCGTTTCCTCAGGGATTGGCGTGTACTCCCTCATTTCCACGATGTAGCCCTTAATGTAGGCGCCTCCATCGAAGTCGGGTTTGCCCCAGGACAGGGATACTGAGGTCTTGGAGTAGTCTATAACTTTAGGATGATGCGGGGGCCCAGGGGGAGTGAGGGCGTTGCATGCTCTGTAGAGGAGCGACAGCTCGCTCAGGTCTCCAATGCCCGCCTCATTTTCTGCTGCGACGCGGTACTCATAGAAGTGGTCAGTCATCAGACCAGTCACTCTGAAGCTGGTCTCCAGGAGTTTCTCTCTGTTGCATTTGGTCCACCTCACGCTGTCTTTGTCGCGCTTTTCTAGGTGATAGCTCTGGATCTCTGCACCACCAATTTGCTCTGGGGCAGACCAGGACAGGAGCATAGAGTCCTTTGTGATTTCACTGGCCTCGGGAGTGCCCGGGGCACTCGGAGGTTTGTATGGGTTACGGGCAACAATGGGTTCACTCTCCAGGAAGTCACCAATGCCGTATTTGTTCACGCCTCTCACTCTGAAGATGTATTCTTCAGATGGAAGCAAGTTCTTGACCTTGTAGAAAAGTCCATCGATTTTGGGTGCAACCACAGTCCAGGAAAGTCGACTGGTTTCTCTCTTCTCCAGGATGTAGTGTGTGATGGGAGCACCTCCGTCAAGAGTGGGCTGAACCCAGGCGAGGGTGCAGCGGTCAGACATCACACCTGTCACCTTCATGGGCCCACCAGGAGCGCCCGGTTTGTCCAGGACTTTAACAACAATGGGGAAGTTCTTTGTGCCTCCGAGATTTTTCAGCACAAGATCATAGTTTCCACTGTCAAGTTTGGTCACATCTTTAATGGTGACGGAGGCACGCTTCAGGGCAAGTTTCACCTCAATACGCAGAGCTTTGTCCATCTCTTTACCCTCTTTATGCCAACTAATCTCAGGGAAAGGCTTGCCATAAACATCTGCATCTAGCACCAAGTTCTCTCCAGCGTTCACCACGATGACATCTTTATATTTGGGGTCCATGGAGGCACGTGGAGGCTCGATTTCATCTGTGGCACTGATGGGTCCGGAACTGTCGGATGGCTCACTGAAAACTCCGGCAGCGTTTCTGGCAATGACTCTAAAGTCGTATTGCTCTCCCTCGGTCAGACCGGTGACGGTGTACTCGGTGTCTGCAATGTTGGTAAAGTTTGCCCTGACCCAATGCCCATCGGGAGACGACAGGTCCTTCCTCTCCACGATGTATCCGGTCACTTTGCTGCCACCGTCGTACTGCGGTTTGGTCCACTGGATCTTGATTAGGTTTTTGGATATGGTCACGGCTTCAGGAGCACCGGGAGGATCGCAAGGATCACGGGCGACAAAGGACTCAGACACTTTACTGCAGCGGCCGATTCCGACAATGTTCTCAGCATACACTCTGAACTCATAGCCAATTCCTTCCTCCAGATTACAGATCTTGAACTGCGTGTCAGCAATAAGCGTCTTGTTGAGTTTATTCCACAGAATGCTGCTCCGCTCTTTGCTCTCGAGATGGTAGCCAATAACAGGGCTGCCTCCATCATTCACCGGCTCGTTCCACTCCACGATCATCATTTCCTTTGTGGCAGATTTGATGTAAGGTGTTCCAGGAGGGCCTGGTGGTTTGTATGGGTACTGCACCACAATAGCCTTGGAGTCCAGAGGCGCTCCCTTTCCGTACCTGTTCTCTGCGATGATTCTGAACTGGTACTCGGCGCCAGTCTTGAGTTTGGTCACTTTGAAAGCCGTTCTGGCGAGCTGTGCAGTGACAGACTGCCATGTTTGTGTTGTCGTGTCACGTTTCTCCACAATGTAGTTTTTGACCTGGCAGCCTCCTGTGTACTCTGGTGGTTCCCAGGCGAGATGCACAAACGTGTTGCTCACTTCCAGCACTTTCACTGGGCCTTTCGGTGGTCCGGGTTTGTCCAGAATGATCACAGACACTTCTTCTGTGGCAGCGCCAGCAGAGTTGGTGGCGGTGATGGTGTATTTCCCGAGGTCGTCTTTGCAAGCCTCTGTGATGGAAATGGAGGTGGTGCTTTCTGTGTTGACCACGTTAACTCTGGAGGTGACTTTGAGAGGCTGCCCATCTTTGGTCCATGTGACTCTAGGTTTGGGGCGTCCGATCACTGGGAACTCCAGCTTCAGGTCTTTTCCAGAGAGGACGGTGTAACTGTTGAACTGCAGTTTTATGCTGGGCTCCATCGTCATGTCGGCGGCGATCACAGGAGCAGCTAAGGCTTTGGGCTCGCTTTTGCCTTTGTCATTGTAAGCAATGATTCTGAACATGTACTCTGTTCCAGTGCTCAGGCCTTTCACAGTGCCCTCACAGGTCTTCACATTTGCTGCCACACCCCATTTGTCGGTTCCTTTAGGCAACATCTCGATGAGGTAACCTCCAATTCTGCTTCCTCCATCGTGCTCTGGCTTCTCCCAAGCCAAAGTTGCACTAACTTTAGTCACATCAGTCAGATAGATCTTTCCCACTGGTAGCGGCACTTCAGCAGCTTTGGAGGCGGTCTTAGTTTCCACCGACTGTCCCACTCCAAACTCATTCTCTGCGGACACTCTGAAGTAGTACATGGCACCCTCAATCAGATTCTCCACTTTGAATGTGGTTTTCGTGCATTTCGTGGAGACGTTGGCATAGGCCTTCCTGGTGGATTCACGCTTATCAATGACATAGTTTTTAATTTTGGAGCCTCCATCAACGAGAGGCGCGTCCCACACCAGCGTCACAGAGTCAGTTTTGACATCTTTGACGACAAGGTTGAGCGGTGCGGAGGGCGTGTCTAGAACTTTGACGGACACCACCTCAGACACTGTACCGCTGCTGTTGGTGAGACTCAGCGCGTATTTACCAGAGTCGTTTCTGTCGCTGGAGTCTATGGACAGTTGCGTAAAGGTCAGAGCCTTCTCCACCACTGCCTTCTCTGACAGGTCGCCCTCGTCTTTGCTCCACTTGATCTCAGGCATCGGACGGCCCTTGAACGGAACGTGGATTCTGACAGAGGCACCAGCTTTCACTACGATGCCCTTCCTTAGCTCAGAGTCCAAGTGGATCTGCGGAGCCTCCACACGGTCTTCGGTCTTTGCAGTGCCAGAGAGGACAGCCGGCTCTCCCACGCCCAGTTTGTTCAGAGCGCACACCTGGATCTTGTACTCCTGTCCCTCCGCCAGCTTTGTGATCTCATATTTATTGAGTCTAAGGCCTGTGGCAGGAGTGACCATGGTCCACTCCTCCTCCTCAGCTTTGCACACCTCCACAATGTAGCCTTGGATGGGACTGCCACCATCGGATGCCGGTTTGCCCCAGGCCAGAGAGAGGGAGGTCCTGGTGGAGTCAATAACATTGATGTAGCTAGGAGCACTGGGTTTGAATTTGGGGTCGCACGCTCTGTAGTAGGAGCTGGGCAGACTGGGCTCTCCAATTCCCACAATGTTCTCTGCAGAGACTCTGAACTCATACTCATGTCCTGTGGTCAGTCCGGTCACTCTAAAGGACAGGTCGGTCACTTTCTGTCGGTTACATCTGGTCCATTTGATTCCAGCTCGGTCCTTCTTCTCAATGATGTAACCGGTGATCTCGCTGCCTCCATCGGATTCAGGGGCGGTCCATATGACCGTCATTCCATCACGGGCGATGTGAGACACATCCTCAATGTGTGGTGGTCCCGGGGTCACAAAAGGTGTTCTCATGATGACATTCTCGGACTCCAAAGGCTCACTAGTGCCGTACTTGTTCACAGCCATCACGCGGAACGTGTACTCATTTCCTTCCAGCAATTTGGTGACTTTGTAACAGGGGGCAGTGCAGCTGCTGCAGACCACAGTCCATGCCAATCGGCTCGTCTCTCTGCGTTCAATGACATAGTGAGTGACTGCGCTGCCACCGTCATGGAGTGGCGCCCGCCAGGCAAGCGTGCACCTGTCCTCGGCCACCCCAGTCACATGAAGGGGTCCCTCACAGATGCTGGGTCTATCCAGAACCACCACTTTAAAAGGAATGGTCTCAGCGCCAGCCTCATTTGTGAGCTGCAGCACATACATTCCTCCATCAACACGCACACAGTCTTTGATCATGATCATGGCGCGAGTCTCTGAGTTTTTGATCTCAAGTCTCAACGTGTTTTCAATTGGTTTCTCATCCTTGAACCACTGCATCATAGGAGGGGGTTTTCCACGCACGTCTGCGTCCAGTTTGAATGTCTCTCCTGCATTTATGACAATGGTCTTTGTGAACTCAGGGTCAATGGAGTATTTGGGTGCCTCTACACTGTCACTGGCGGTGATGGGCCCGCTGTTGAAGGACGGTTTGCTGACAGTGCCCACTGCATTCTTGGCAATGACTCTGAAGTCGTACTGAGCATTCTCTGTGAGGCCGGTGATGGTGAACTGTGTCTCAATGACGTTGGTGAAGTTGGCTCTGACCCAGCGTCCCTCAGGCAGGTCACGTTTCTCCACAGTGTATCCTGTGATGTTGCTGCCGCCGTCATACTCGGGTTTGGTCCATTGAATGACGATGGTGTCTTTGGTGATATGGACAGGCTCGGGCTGACCGGGCGGGTCACATGGGTCACGTGCCACGCAGCCCTCAGACACTTTGCTACAGCGGCCAATGCCCACGATGTTCTCAGCATAGACGCGGTATTCGTACTCCACACCCTCCTCCAGTGGGTAGCTCTTGAACTTGGTCTCGTGGATCAGAGTCTTGTTGATCTTCACCCACAGGATGCTATTCCTCTCCTTCCTCTCCAAATGGTATCCCAGGATCGGGGACCCTCCGTCGGAGATGGGCTCGTGCCACTCCACCACCTGGTGGTCGCGGGACAGGGATGCAATGAAGGGAGTGCCCGGGGGACCAGGCTCTCTGTATGGGTACTGAGCCACCACTGTCGGGGAGTCCAGGCCATGGCTCTTTCCGTATTTGTTCTGAGCAATGATCCTGAACTGGTACTCAGCGCCGGTCTTGAGGCGACTCACTTTAATGGAGGTCCTGGCGCAGTTGATGCTGACATTCTCCCAGGTGGTGGTGGTTGTGTCTCTCTTCTGAATGATGTAATTTGATATCTGGCAGCCACCGTTGTGTTTGGGCGGGTCCCAGGAGATAGTGACACTCTGAGTTGTGATCTCATTGAACTTCACAGGGCCCGAGGGAGGACCGGGTTTGTCTAGGACAATGATCTCGATGGAGGTGTCCTTCTTCCCGGCTGTGTTTGTGGCACTGACAGTGTACATGCCGCCATCATCTCCTGCCGCCTCTTTGATGTTGAGCGCTGTGGTGCCGTTTGTGTTCACAATGTTCACACGTGTAGTGAACTTAAGAGGTGCTCCATCTTTGCTCCAGCTTACCACAGGTTTAGGGCGGCCGATCACTGGCACCACCACATTCAGGTCCTTCCCGACGTGGACGCTGTAGTTGCTAAAGGCTGGGCGCACGTCAGGCTCAATTACCAGGTCTTTGGTCATGACAGGGCCGGACAAGACACGTGGGTCACTCTTGCCCTTGTCGTTGATGGCGGTGACTCTGAATAGGTACTCTTCACCAGGGTTCAGGTTGGACACTATGGCCTCCATTGTTTTAAATGTGTTGACGCCGTTCCACTTCTCCTGCCCTTTGAGTTGCACTTCCAACAGATACTGCAGCACTCTGCTGCCGCCATCGTACTCTGGCTTCTCCCAGGCCAGAGAGATGCTGGTCTTGGTCTGGTCCGTCACAATCAAGTTCTTAGGGCACTGGGGCACCTCTGAGACTTTCAGAGGATCCACAATGACAGCGGGCAGCCCCACTCCATGAGCATTCTCTGCCAGGACTCGGAAGTAGTAGCTGCAGCCCTCCTGCAGAGGCTCCACCTTCCAGGAAAGAGCATGGCAGTTTGTGACCACGGCAGCATAGGTCTTACGGGTGCTCTCTCTTTTTTCTACAATGTAGTTCTTGATCTTAGAACCTCCATCCAGAAGAGGTGGTTCCCAGGCCAGAGTGACTGATTGGTTCGTGATCTCCTGGACCTTGAGGTTTACAGGGGCACTTGGCGTGTCCAGGACGCGCACCACGACGTAGGCAGATTTGGTTCCACTGGCGTTCTCGACCGTGATAGAGTATTTGCCGCTGTCGGTGCGACTCATTTTATCAATGACGAGAGATGTGTAGCTGCTAGTGACCTCCACCTGCGCTGTCTCCTTCAGTGGTGCTTCATCTTTGCCCCATTTCACAGTGGGAGTGGGACGGCCTTTGATAGGGATAAAGAGCCTAAGAGAAGCGCCAGCTTTAATGGAAACGATGTTGCGAAGTTCAGGGTCAATGTCAAGATCGGGCTCCTCCAGTTTGTCCTGAGCCACGATAGCGCCAGACACATCTGCTGCTTCACCTACGCCCACTTTGTTCACCGCACAGACTCTGAACTTGTAGGCCTGGTTTTCCTTCAGGTTTGTGACCTCATATTTGGTGTGTTTAATGCCGGCAGGCGGTGTGCACATGACCCACTCCTCTGCGGGAGTCTCTGGGGCGGTTGCCTCCTCTGCTGGGGCCTCTAGAGTAGATTCAACTGGAGCCGTGACAGTGCAACACTCCACAATGTAAGCCTGGATCTCACAACCGCCGTCACACACTGGTTTGCCCCAGGACAGAAACACGCTGGACTTGGAGGTATCCAGGACTCTGGGGTTGTGTGGAGGGCCCGGTTTGAACACAGGGTCCACAGCTCTGAAAAAGACGGTGGGGGAACTGGCCTCTCCGACGCCAATGGCGTTTTCAGCAGCGACTCTGAATTCGTAGATGTGACTTTCCAAAAGCCCGGTCACTCTGAAGGTCAGGTCAGTGACTGTGCCTCTGTTGCAGCGTGTCCATCTTACACCCTCTTTGTCGTGTTTCTCAATGATGTAGCCGGTGATGGGGCTGCCTCCATCCTCAGAGGGAGCCTCCCATGTCAGCACCATAGAGTCTTTCTTAATGTCTAAGACCTCCAGGGCTCTGGGCGCTCCTGGTGGTAGGTATGGGTCTTTGATGAGGACGGGAGCAGACTCCAGAGGAGCTCCCACTCCAAACTGGTTCACGGCTCTGATCCTGAAGATGTACTCGTCTCCCTCCAGGAGTTTGGTTACTTTTAGGCAGGTGTTCTCCACCTTGGGGTCAACCACAGTCCACACAAGACGGCTGGTCTCACGTCTCTCCACAATGTAGTGTGAGATCTTTGAGCCTCCGTCCTGAAGTGGGGCCTTCCACGAGATGCTGCAGCGGTCGTTCATGATTCCAGTTACGTTTACCGGTCCCTGTGGTTCGCCAGGTTTGTCTAGAACCACCACGTTCACCTTCACGGACTTCTCTCCTCCGGGGTTCCTGAGCAGCAGGGTGTACTCTCCTCCGTCAGACAGTTTTGCCTCTTTCACTGAAATAAACGCCTTTGTGGGCAGATTCTTGATCTCCCTGTGGATAGTGTTGCCCAGCTCGTGCTCTCCCATCATCCAGTAGATGGAGGGCAGCGGTTTCCCGTGGACATCCGCGTCAATCTTGAAGCTGTCTCCAGCATTGACAATGAGTGTCTGCGTGTACTCAGGGTCAATGCTGAGGCGTGGAGGTTCAATCTCATCTTTGGCGGTGATGGGGCCGGTGCTGTAGGAAGGCAGACTGAACACTCCAGCTGCGTTTCGTGCGATCACTCTAAACTCGTATTGGTTATCGGGGACGAGTCCGGTGGCGACATATTCTGTCTCAATGACGTTTGTGAAGTTGGCTTTGAGCCAACGACCCTCAGGCAGCTCCTTCTTCTCCACAATGTAACCGGTAACTTTGGCTCCGCCGTCGTACTCTGGTTTGGTCCAGACAATCGTCACAGAGTCCTTGGTGATCTTTGTCGCCTCAGGAGTTCCTGGAGGATCGCAGGGATCCCTTGCAATGACACCCTCTGACACTTTGCTTACTTTGCCAATGCCGACAATGTTCTCTGCATAGACACGGTATTCGTACTCCAGACCGGGTTCCAGGCCGGTGGTTTTGAAGGTCTGATCTGTGATCAGGGACTTGTTGAGCTTCACCCACAGGATGCTGTTCCTCTCTTTGCGCTCCAAGTGGTACCCCAAAATGGCACTGCCGCCATCGTTCACTGGCTCATTCCAGGCCACCACCATGGTGTCTTTGGTGCAGGCGGCGATGGAGGGAGTACCTACAGAGACAGACTTATGTTAATATAAAGGCACTGTGCATAAACTCCTCCTTCCATCTACACAAATATGTGTAAAATTCAGGAATATCTTTAATGATGCTGCACTTTACATTTTTAAAATGATCTTTTTCTAATGTATTCTTTTACACGGGCCAATCAGACTCCTGTTTCTGAAAAGTATATATAAATACTACAGATATAATATTGATTTAAAGTATAGAGTGACTGAAAACCACCAAATAAAAGATTAACTTTACCAGAAACATTTTCTCTAATTTAGAATTCATGATTAAAGGACATTATACACATTATATTTGAAAAATAATAATTCTCCAAATAATTCCTAAATGTTTAATTACAAAACAGGATTAAATCAGGACTAAACTGTGACTAAACCAGATCCTAACTCTGTACACACTCTATGAATATTTAAGTTAAACCCTGGAATGGGCATACCTGGAGGTCCAGGCAGCTTGTAGGGGTACTGCGCAGTGATGCACTCAGACAGCAGCGCCGGGCCTTTGCCGTATCTGTTCTCGGCGGTGATCCTGAATTGGTATTCGGACCCAGTCTTCAGCCTGCAAGCCTTCACCTTGGTGCGCGCGAGGTTGGGGGACACCATGACCCATGTGGTGGTGGATGTGTCTCTCTTCTCCACAATGTAGTGTTTGACGGTGCAGCCTCCTTCGTAGTCGGGTGGGCTCCAGGAGATGCTGATGCTGTCAGATGTCACCTCCTCTACTTTGACCGGACCTGTGGGCGGGCCTGGCTTGTCCAGGACCACCACTCCTACCTCGGCTTTGGTCTCTCCGGCCGTGTTGGTCAGAGTGATCAGATAATGTCCCACATCGTCTCTGGTGGCTTCTTTAATGTTAAGATTTAGCATAGTTTCTGTGGAGCTGAAGTTCACCCTGGTGGTCCTCTTCAGCGGGACCCCGTCTTTGACCCAGGACACAGCAGCTTTGGGCCGAGCCACATATGGGATGTCAATGGTGAGGTCCTCTCCGGCGAGGATGCTGAAGGTGTTGAACAGCATCTTCACATCTGGAGCGATAACCAGGTCTTTGACAATTACAGGGACTCCAATCTGCCGCGGGTCGCTCGTGCCTTTCTCGTTCCTGGCGGCGACGCGGAACATGTACTCCTCACCAGCATTCAGGTTACTGATGGTGGCCTCGGTCTCCTTGACAATCAGTGCCTGGGTCCACTTCTCTACGCCTTTGGGTTGAACCTCCACGACGTAGCAGCCAACTCTGGACCCACCATCATGTGCAGGCTTCTCCCATGCCAAGGTCACACTGCTCTTCGTCACGTCCTTCAGGATGATCTTTCCCGGAGGCTGTGGTTTTTCAGACACTTTGACAGACTCGATGGTCTCGATAGGGAGCCCAATGCCGTACTCATTCTCAGCCAGGACTCTGAAGTAGTAGTTGCATCCCTCAAGCAGCTGGTCCACAGTGAAAGTGGTGCTGTGGCAGTTGGCTTTGACGGTGGCATAGGCCTTTCTGGTGGACTCGCGCTTCTCCACAATGTAATTCTTTATTTTGACACCTCCGTCATTGACTGGAGGGTCCCAGGTGAGCGTGACTGACTCGAAGGTAACGGCTGCAAGCTTCAGGTTCTGAGGGGCGCTTGGGGTGTCCAGGACACGCACTTGGACTGTGGCTGTCTTGGAGCCAGAGCTGTTCTCCACGGTGAGGTTGTATTTGCCACTGTCAAAGCGGTTCACGTTCTCGATCACCAGCAAGGTGTAGGAAGAGGTGGTGTCGATGGTGGCTCTCTCCACGGGCTCTCCATCTTCTTTGGTCCATTTGGCAGTGGGAGTGGGGCGCCCCCTGATGGGGACGAACAAGCGCAGCGAGCAGCAAGCTCTGAGGCTTACAACCTTTCGGAGTTCCGCATCCAGGTCCATCTCGGGTGGCAGCAGGCGGTCCTCAGCTTTGGGGTTTTCAGGCACAGCAGCGGCCTCA
The DNA here is from genome assembly GCA_000787155.1 of Scartelaos histophorus. Classification (NCBI taxonomy): domain Eukaryota; kingdom Metazoa; phylum Chordata; class Actinopteri; order Gobiiformes; family Gobiidae; genus Scartelaos; species Scartelaos histophorus. The sequence goes on along the minus strand of KN507542.1, from coordinate 7,163 downwards.
CCCATGCCCTCACTGTTCAGAGCAGAGATCTGTATCTTGTACTCCTGGTTCTCCTTCAGGTTCAAGATGGTAAAGCTTGTGGCCTTGAGACCGTCCTTCGGTGTCCTGATGGTCCACTCCTCATCCTCTTCTTTCTCGCAGGGGATGCAGGTCTCCACCACGTAGCCAGTGACCTCGGAGCCACCGTCATACACAGGTTTGTTCCAGGCCACGGTAATTGAGGATTTAGTGGTGTCGAGAACTCTGGGGTTGCAGGGAGCACCAGGCACATACAGGGTGTCTGTGGCTTTGTAGAAGGGGCTGGAGATGCTGGGAGCACTGATGCCAGCCGCGTTCTCCGCAGTCACTCTGAACTCATACATGTGTCCGGGGACAAGCCCACCCACTCTGAACTGCAGCTCCTTCACTTTCCTCTTGTTGCACTTGACCCAGCGCAGGCCGATGCGGTCCTTCCTCTCCACGTTGTAGTGCGTGATAGGGGTGCCTCCATCGCTCTTCGGCTCCTGCCACATGAGAACCATGGAGTCTTTAGTGATGGCGGTGACCTCAGGGTTTTCGGGCGGATCAGGGACGGTGTAGGGGTTGTCTGCGATGGTGGGCTCTGACTCCAAGGCCTCTCCCAGGCCGTATTTGTTCAGGGCCATGACTCTGAAAATGTACTCATTTCCTTTGAGCAGTTTGGTGACTTTGAACTGTGTGACCTGCAGATCCGAGGCCACGCTGGTCCAGACCAGGCGGCTCGACTCACGCTTCTCAATGACGTAGCCCTCAATCTTGGCGCCACCATCGTCAGCTGGAGGTGCCCAGGCAACAACACAGTTATCAGCTGTGACGTCAGACACTTTGAGAGGTCCCACTGGGGGCCCAGGCCTGTCCAGGACCTTGACTTTGAAGATGTGCTTGGCAAAGCCACCCACATTGGTGGCGGTGAGGACAAACTCTCCTCCATCGGCTCTCACTGAGTCTTTGTTGGTGAGCGTGGTGGTGAGCTCTGTGAAGCGTACCTCCAACTTCAGGGTGTTCTCCACCTCTTTGCCATTCTTGGTCCAAACCATGGATGGCGTGGGCTGTCCTGCAATGTCTGCGTCCAGTTTGAATGACTCTCCAGCCTTCAGCTGCACTACGTCTCTGAACACAGCGTCCACCATGATGCGTGGCTCCACGATATCATCGCGGCAGGTGATGGGGTCGGACGGGTCGGAGGGTGCGCTCACGGCGCCCGCCGAGTTCCGGGCGATGACCCTGAACTTGTAGGAAGCATCCTGCGTCAGGCCGCTCACGGTGAACTGCGTCTCCATGATGTTGGTGAAGTTAGCGCGGATCCATCGCCCGTCTGGCAGCTCCTTCTTTTCCACCGTGTAGCCGGTGATCTTGAAGCCACCATCGTATTCGGGCTTGGTCCACTGGATGGTGATGACGTTCTTATTGACGAATACGGGCTCTGGTTGGCCAGGGGGGTCCACGGGGTCCAGGGCGAGGATGGCTTCGGAGGCTTTGCTGGGTTTGCCAATACCAGCCAGATTCTCAGCAGTGACTCTGAACTCATAAGCGACACCGTCCTCCAGACCACTGGACTTGAAGATGTTTCCTTTGACCATGCTGGAACTGATCTTGGTCCATATGATGCTGCTGCGCTCCTTCCGTTCCACGTGATATCCCAGCACCTCGCTGCCTCCGTCCGACACGGGCTCGTTCCAGCCCACGGTGATGGAGTCTTTGGTGAAGGCCACCACATGTGGCGTGCCAGGGGGTCCAGGTGCTTTGAAGGGGTAAGCGGCAACCACGGCTTCGGAGGTGATGGGCGGCCCGGCGCCATACCTGTTCTTGGCTTTGACTCTGAACTGATACTCGGAGCCGGTGTTGAGGCGCACGGCTTTGAAGGCAGTGCGGATGATCGAGGCAGAGAGCTCGGTCCAGGTCTGTGATGTTGTGTCTCTGATCTCCACCACATAGTTATTGATGGGCACTCCACCATCGTTCTCAGGTGTCTCCCAGGAAAACACACAGTAGGTTCGGGAGATTTCCACGATCTTCACGGGTCCTTTGGGTGGGCCGGGAACATCATGCACTTTGACAATGAGGTTCTCAGACACAGTTCCGGCAATGTTCTTTCCGGTAATGGTGTAGATGCCGGAGTCGCTGCGGTTACACTCACCGATGCTGAGCACGGCAGTGGCGGCAGTGGTTTCAGCATTGATCCTCTGTGTGAGCTTCAGAGAGCCGCCGTCCTTCTGCCAGGAGATGGTAGGACGGGGACGGCCCATCACAGGGATCTCCACTTTAATGTCGTCGCCGGCTTTGGCGATGACAGTCTTCTGGCACACAGCACGCAGGTCAAACTCTGGCAGCGTGGTGGCCTCCTTCACGGTGATGGGTTTGCTCTCCCGTGGCGCGCTGCGGCCTGACAGGTTCACGGCCATCACGCGGAATATGTACTCCTCATTTTCGTTCAGGTTCTTGACAGTGAAATCCATGGTTTTGACAGTGGTGACATGCGCCCACTGGTCCGTGCCCTTCTTCTGCGCCTCCAGGACGTAGCCGGTGATGCGGCTGCCACCATCGTGTTTGGGGCGGGTCCAGGCCAGGCTCACAGAGTTCTTGGTGATGTCAGTGGGGATGATGCTGGGGGGAGGGGTGGGAGCCTGAGAGGCGCGGATGGGGTCAGATGTCTCGACCGCCTCTCCGATGCCATATTCATTCTCAGCGGACACTCTGAAATAGTACTCACAGCCCTCGCCCAGCTCGCCGATGCAGGCAGAGGTGGTGGGGCAGTGCATGACGCAGGTGGCGAAGGCTTTACGCGTAGACTCTCTCTTCTCAATGATGTAATTAGTGATTTTGGCACCACCATCGATGAGCGGCATTTCCCAGGACAGAGTGATACTTTCTTTGTCAATCTTCACCGGTTTGAGGTTGATGGGGGGTCCCGGAGAGTCCAGGACACGCACGTACACCTCAGCTGTCTTCTTACCAGATGCGTTCTCTAGAGTGAGCTCGTATTTGCCGGCATCGTGGCGTGTGCTCTCAGGGATCAGGAGCATGGTGAAGGACTCAGTGCTGTCGATCACAGCTCTGGTCACAGGTCCTCCCTCTTTGGTCCATGTGACGCTGGGAGAGGGACGTCCTTTAATGGGGACAAACATCCGAATGGAGCAGCCGGCGCGCACCACTAGAGTTCTCCTCAACTCCACATCAAGCTCAAACTCAGGTTCGGCAGCTCTCTCCAGGATCTCAACGGCTTCCTGTGTCTCTGCTGGCTCGCCCATTCCTTTACCGTTAATTGCACTGATTCTGAAGAAATATTTAGCTCCGGCCTCCAGCTCAGGCACCACAAACTCTGTGATCCTGAGTGGGGACGAGGGCGTGTCCTTCACCCACTCTTCTGTGCCATCTTTGCGGTGCTCTATGATGTACCCGGTCACTTCCATGCCACCGTTGTTGAGCGGTTTGCCCCAGTTGAGAGTGGCTGTGGTTTTGGTTGTGTCAGTGACTCGGGGGTTCACAGGGGGACCAGGAGGGACTGAAAACAGATAGTCAAAATTAAATACAGAACAATATTAAAAGTGCTAAAAGATGTGATATTATTTTTTATTTTTTTTAACTTCACTTCACTTAGAAAATTATCTCTGACACTCACAGGCTTCTACGATGGTGCGGACGGGCATGGACGGTTCGCTGGGCTCTCCAAACCCAGCGCGGTTCTCTGCCATGACCCTGAACTCATACTCCATTCCCTCAGTGAGGCTGGTGGCCTCAAAGCTCAGCTCTGTGACTGGCTTCTTGGATGCTCGAACCCATCTCATGCCCTTCTTCTCCTTCTTCTCCACGCAGTAGCTAATGATGTCACTGCCTCCATCATCTGCAGGGCGACGCCAGGTCACGGTGGCAGAGTGTCCGTTCACTTTCTCCACCTCAGGTTTAGATGGAGGCCCGGGAGGACCTAAAAAGGTCAACCATAACATGTAAATGGTCACATTTCTATAGTGCTTTTCTACCTAAAATGTTCAAAGCACTTCACGTCCCAAACCACTCCCACCCGTTCACACATAGACGCTGGGGCAAAGAAGGTTAAGTGTCTTGCCCAAGGTCACAATAACAACATTCACCTGTGGGAGCTGGAATTACACCACCAACCCATGGGTCCGTAGATCTAATCGCTCAACCAATGATGTTTATGGATGTTTATAATTATGAACAACACTGAAATCTAAAAATCTAAAAAGATCCCAGGAAGCTACCAGAAATGTAAAACTACAAACATGGCCACTTCTTCTGCAGCTGGCCTCAGTGAGTCTTCAGTATTACTTTCACAATATTTCACTCTGTACCGATATATCGTGCTTCTGAACATGTTTTGGTGACAGGTGCTGTTGTCTCACCGTATCTGTCCACCATCTTGACAGCGTCAGAGTGGGCGGGCTCGCTGGCGCCGTACTGGTTGACGGCGCGGACCCTGAAGAAGTACTCGTTTCCTTGGATGAGTTTGTGAGCGACGTAGTGACAGTCAAGGACCTTCTTCTCCAGCACGGTCCACAGAAGCCGGCTGGTCTCACGCTTCTCTAGTGTGTAGTGTTTAATGGGAGCTCCACCGTCCTCCAGAGGCGCTGTCCAGGTGAGGGTGACCTGCAGGGTAAAAACAGGTTTAAAACCGGAATAAACCAGGTCTAAACTTGGTCTAAACAGGACCAAACCAGGTCTAAACATCAGTTTGGCAGAAAAGTAAAACAGGACAAACCTTCTCAGAGGAGATGCCACTGCACTCGATCGGTCCAGGAGCAGCAGGCACGTCCAGCACCTTCACATTCACCGTCTCCTCCTTCACGCCAAAGGGGTTGGTGGCGGTGATGGTGTACTCGCCGGAGTCTTTGCGACTGGCATATTTGAGGGACAGCGTGGACGAAGTCTCTGTGGCCTCAATGTGGACGATGTCTGAGGGTTTGAAGTACTTTCCACCCTTGGACCAGCAGGACGTGGGCGCCGGTTTGCCCTGGATGCTAGTGGCGGTGATGACGATGGTATCTCCGGCACGCACCGTCAGACCCTCCTTCACCTGAGCGTCAATGATGATGGTTGGAGAGGCTGAAGGAAGAGGGAGGTCAGGACCAAAATTAAACCAGGTCTAAAGCATGGCTAAAGCAGAACAAATGCGTGTCTAAACCAGGCCAATCCCAGGCCTATCTTTGGGCTAAGCCTCACCGTATTCGTCGGTGCAGATGATGGTGTCCGTCTGCTCGGACGGGGGACTAAGGGCCCCGGCGGCGTTCTTGGCCCGGATCCTGAACTCGTACTTGCAGCCCTCCTGGAGGTCAGTCACAGTATAGGCTGGGTCCACCACGTTCACCGTGTTGCATTTGAGCCAGATTTTGGAGGGCAGGTCGCGCCTCTCCACAATGTACCCGGTCAGTCTGTGCCCGCCGTCGGACAGAGGCTCGGTCCACTGCAGCGTCACAGCGCTGCGAGTGATGGAGACCACGTCAGGTTTACCAGGCGGGTCTGTGGAGGGGCAAGGAGGGACACGGTTAAGAACTGCAGATTTTAAGGTTGATTCTAAAACAAAAATAAGACTAAGGAGTCAGCGTTACATACCAATGGGGTCTAGTGCCACTTGTGGGTCGGTGGGGGCACTGGGGCGGCCAATTCCTGCCAAGTTTATGGCCATAACTCTGAATTCGTACTCCAGACCTTCGGTCAGACCGGTCACTTTGTGCTCTTTCATCCTGAGAGCTGTGGGGCTGGCACGTTTCCACAACATACTGTTCCTCTCCTTAAACTCCACATGGTACCCTGAAAACAAACAGAACATCTACCTGAGGAACATTTGAGGAACATTTGAGGAGCATGTGAGGAGCGTGTGTGGAACTTCTGAGGATCTATGGTCCATATCTTTATATGAGGTTATAATCACATACAAAATATTACTGATTGCTGGTTTAGATTACTGACTTTGCAGCTGATTTCAGCCACAT